>JANSTT010000675.1:0-89503 GCA_026745375.1 Platyura marginata
AAAAAAAAAAACAAAAAAAAAAAAAAAAAAAAAAAAAAAATAAAAAAAAAAAAAAAAAAAAAAAAAAAAAAAAAAAAAAAAAAAAAATTAACAAAAAGTGTAATTCAAAAAAATAGTGATTTAAAAAAAAAACAATTTTAAGTAACATTTTGACTTCTCTGTAATTCTTCAAAGATAGAGAGAGAGAGAGAAAGAGAGAGGGAGAAAAAACTGAAAAAATATTTTGAAGTATGGTTTTTTTTTTAAATTACACTTATAATTATTGAAATTTATGAACTAATATTGCAGATTTTTTTTAAGTACATTTTTTGTATTGTTTCAGGGGTGGTTTTTTTTCTTTTCTTTGTAATATTCAATTTATACATAATATGATTTTTAAGTGGAATTTATTTTTACTGGCTTATGTGTGTGTGTGTGTGTGTTTGTGTTTTTTTTTTTTAGATTTATTTTTTATATTTTATTTTATGGAAATATTTAAAAAAAAATTCTATCGACTATTTTTAATACTTTTTATTTATTAATGTCAAATACCCTGTTGAATACTTTACCAGAAAAGGGTAATACTTTGTATTGTTTATTAGAAGTTAAAAAAAAAATTCAATTTATTTTTTTATTTTTTATTTTTTTTTTTTGGTTCATCAACTTTTTAGTGCTGTTTTGTGATTTTTTTTTAAATTTTTATTAAAAAAGATTATTAACATTTACTTTTATTTTGCCTTTATTTTTTTTCTAACAATTTCTAATTATGTGAACATTTATAAATATTTTTTTTACTAATTTTTTATTTTTTCGTATAGGAATAGCAATGTTTTTTTTTTATTTCTGCAAAATTTCGAATCTTAGAAAAAATCTAAGTATACGATTATAATTTATCTTTGTTTTTGTTGTTGTTGTTTTTGTTATTTTGTACATTTAATTAAGTTCATTTTGTCGAATGTTTTTTTTTTTTATTTGTTTTTGATGCGAGTTTTTAAGTTAATTGATGACGTCATCTTAAAATTTTTGTTTTATTCGTTTCACATACTGATATGATCTTTCTGTTAATTTGTAGAAAAAAAAAGAAAAAAAAAATTAAAGTGATTTTTAAGGAATGTCACTTGGAAATTGTTATAGAAGATTTTTGTTTTTGGTTTTCCTTATAAATTTTCTTTAAAAACATTAAACATAATAAAATATTTTTAATTTTTTTTTTTATTTTCAAAGGCAGTAAAAATATTCAATTTAGGAACAATATTTGATTTCAATACATATCATTTTTAAGAAAGGGTTTAAAAATTAAAAAAAATTATATTAAAAAATTAATGTACACAATCAATTCTGGCCCATTTTTAACTTGGTAACGCATAAGGACATAAATTACTTTGGCAGTTGCAAATAGGGGAGAGGGTGGCATTATTTGCGAAAACTTAACCGCAGGATGAATGGAAACATTTTATTGGTGGATAAAATGGACATTGTCCCATATTATTTAAATTTTTTAAAAAAAAGGTTGCAGTTCTTCCTGCTTTGAATATAATTAATGGATCATAATTATAATTATGATATTAAAAATTAAAAATTAAAAACAACAAATTATAAAAATATTTTCATTGCAATGTCCTATCTATCCATCTATGAAATCATATCCTATCCCATTTATCAAGCTAAAAAAGATGAATTGAACAAAAAACGCTCACTGTTCCAAAATTTAATGAATAAACCGGAATAAAGTAGGAAATATTGGAAGGAAAGTTTATTGGAAACGTGTTCTTCTTGATGGTTTTTTTTGGCTGTTTATTGACTTAATTTTGAATGATTTTAAAACTTTTTTTTTATAATTTTAAATTTCCACCATTTTTTGTCAAATACAATTTTTGGAAAATGCCAACCCTTTACGGTCTTATTATTTTTTCCTTCGGTTTATTTAAAAAAAAAAAAAAATCTCCCATCATACTGTAATTCATTTATGCGTCACCTAATCGGCACAGATAATAATAATAATAATGACAAGAAAATATTTCGGTTTTTCGATGTACTTCAGTTTTAATTTTTAAATAAAAAAAAATATTTATTTTAATTTAAAATATTTAATTGTCTAAAACTAACAAAAAAATGTTTCCAACTGAAGTACATAAAATAGCAAAATAAAATTTCAACTCATTATTTAAGTGTAATCAAATAAAATGTCATCGATGTTAAAAATAATACAAAACATGATCACAAGAATTATAAATTAAATTTTTTTTTTTTGAGATTCATCAACAATTTATAAAAAAAAAAAATTAATATTTTTTTTTCATATTAAAATTCAAAAAAAAAAAACTGAAACACAATTTGGTTTCTTCTATACTTATGTGTAGATGATGAATTAAGTTCTCTGATGGTGGTGTATTATTTTAAATAAACATCATTTTAAAAAACCAAATTGTATACAAAATTAAAAAATCAAGAAAAAAAAAACACAACTTAAAAGTTATTTTCTTAAAAATTAGCTATTCAACAAAAAGGCAACTTCAAAAAAGAAAAAAAAAAAAAAGAACAAAAATATGAAAACATTTTAAATTTTATGTTTTCATTAAAAAATCTAAAAACGTTAAAAAAGCCTTGAATTTCTCCACATTTTAAAAAAATAAAACAAATTAATGTCTCAATATAGTATATAAGTAAGTATAACACAAGCAACAATATGGAATCATAATAATTCAGTCTTAAAATTAATAAATATTTTTTTATTTATTTTTGTTTTTTTTTTGTTTTTTTTTTGTTTTTAATATTTACAATAAGAATTAATTGTATATAATACACAACAAAAAAGAAAAAACTTCGCTAACGTTTTGTCTACTTAATAGTTAAAACATATTTTCATTTGATGGGGATACAGTAAGTAACTAACCATTCGATAAATTATATATACATACATATATACTATATATACATATGTATATACATATATAGTTTTATTTAGTATAGTTTTTCATTTTACTTCCTTTTTTTTTATTATTATTATTATTTTTTAAAAACTTATATAGACATTATGTACACATTTAGTTTTTGTTTCATAATTTTTAATTAACTTTGGTATTAATGCCTCATTTTTAATTGATAAAACTGGCCCGTTTAAGTTTCATTGGACACAGTCCTTCATTGACTTTTTTTTTGGGATTTCGTATAATTTTTTTCCGTAATTAATCTGTTCGGTATTGTTTCTTGTATTTGTTTGTTTGTTTTTGTTTTTTTTTGTTGTTTTGTTTTTTATTTGCATCACTTATTGGACTAGTCTAGAATATACGAGACATCATCCGATTGGGTGGCATTTGAAAACCGCCCCAATGAGGATAAAGTCATGCAGCTTCCTCTTTTTTAATCAACGATGTTGGACCAGCACTTGAATCATCATCGCCGCTGCTACCAATCATTGGCATTGGTGGTATAGGAAATGAACCGGGACTGATGCCGGTTGCCTGTTTGCCTTGATTAACGACACACTTTCGCATGTGTTTTTCAAGCGTTGATGGTACACTGAATGGCATATCACAGAAACGACATCGATAGACATCTTTGCCCATGCGACCATGTGTTTTCATGTGTCTGGTTAGTTTGCTACTCTGAGCACACGCATATGAGCACAGCTCACATTTGTATGGTTTCTCGCCGGTGTGGCTACGTCGATGTACTGTTAAATTGGAACAATTTTTAAATACTTTGCCACAATACTCGCACGTATCATTGCGTCGACTTTCCTTTTTCACTAGTGGACTATGCAGCAAATTTGCCGATGACGTAGGTATTATTTGGGTTTTGGCTTTAAGGCTTTCAAAAAGTGGATCGCCTCTATGCAGTCCAGGTAATCCCCACCATTCGTTGTTTTCTAATTTCAGTCGTTTAGAGGGATCAAATGGATTCTCAAATGGATTAAATAAAGGAACTTGACTGGGCGTTTGGGCCTGTTGTGATTGAAGTACATTTTTAGCAAACTCTTCTCTGAGTCGAAGTGCCGCTGGAAATCCATTTAATTTATCAGAAAGTGGTGGCAGAGCACTGCTATTATTGTTATCCCTATCTTTACTGGTTAAATGAAACTTTAAAGCATTATTCGATTCTTGAAGAGCCTGTTTATATGCCTCTGAATATTGAGCAATATTTGACAAACCAAATTTGTCCATCAGCTCACCAACTAAAGATGCAGGTGGTCCTGATGACATCATATCCTTTTTTATTTCATATTTATGTTCTCCTTTACTACTGACACTCAAATCTTCGGCCTCATCTTCCATATCATCACAATCTTCCATTTCTTCTTCTTCCATGGCCTCCTCATCTTCTAGTTCTTCATCTTGAGATTCGTCACCGTCAAACGTTTCCACTGAACCGGCATTACTTTGTCGATCCTCCGGTGTGCTGTGAACCTTTAGGTGGCTCTTTAATTTTGACGCTTGGAAACAGATAAATTCACAGCTGTTACATTTGTAAGATTTGTCACCGGTATGAGATCGTCTATGTACTAAGAGATTGCCTTGGAATCGGAATTTCTTACCACAGAACTCACATGAATGTACAGCATTACTTGATTGCGATTGTTTTGGGGGCGTTGAAGCCGATCGTGGTGTCGTTGTTATTGTACCGGACTCATCGGGCAGATCCGTTTGATTGTCCGGTGGTGTTAAACTCTGTGGTCGTGAATTATTTGTTAGTGGTGTCGGAGGTAATTGTGATGGTGATGGGCTCGCAAATGGCGGCGATTGCTGCTTACGGGAACTCGGCGAGCTCGTATTACCAACCCTTCCTCCAGGGCTAGTTGTTCCGGCAAGCTGTCGCAATCGCTGCGAGTAAAAATCCATCTGCGGTTCAATACCTAAACTTTGTGTGGATGGTGGCATATTACTAATGCTTCGTCCTCCAGTTGACGGTGGTCGATCCGTTGATGGAACAGTTGTTTGGAAATTTTGACTGTGCGGTGCTAGGGAATTTGCTGCCGCTACAGCAGCCGCAGCTAAATTAAGGCCATGATGTCGAAATTGTTCGGAAACAAGTTGTTCCATTCGAAAGTCGTGATGTTGTCGAGAAAATAATGGCGCTACTGGTGGGGGCGGTAAAGGCATTCGTAGCAATCCAAATGGATTTCCGTGTAGATCATGTGGCGGTAGCAATGGATGATGTCTTAGGCCAGGCGGTGGTAAATTTTGACTAATTGGTTGATTTTGTGATTGTTGTTTTTGCTGCTGCTGCTGCTGCTGTTGCTGCTGCTGCTGCTGTTGTTGTTGCTGCTGCTGTTGCTGTTGTTGCTGCTGTTGCTGTTGTTGCTGTTGTTGTTGCTGCTGCTGCTGTTGCTGTTGTTGCTGTTGCAGTTGCTGTTGTTGCAGAGGTATAGGTAGCTGTTGATTGCTTTGACTAATACCGCCAGAGCTTGTTGAGGAACATGTTGAACTTCCACTTAGGTCTTTGAGACTAGGTATCTGTGGTTGATTTAATATATTGAGATTGTTAGATGATTCTACGTAGATTTTAACGCCATGGGCATGTTGAACATGTTGAACTAGCCGCCAGGCGGAATGTAAACGTGTTTTACATGTTGAACACACGTAGTTACTTGGTTCTGAAAGAAAAAAATAAATTTAATTAGTATTTTATGAATATTTAGTAGATATCTACCTAGTATTAAAGTATAGGGAAAAATCAACATATCATTTGTGATTTTGTTTCTCTACAAAAAGAGTAGATGGGAAGTAGTCAGAAGTTTGCAGCAAATACATTTCGTGGTGACGTTATTCAAACAATAAACATTTACAAACCAATTCTACAATTTTACCCTTGTCCACTTTTATATTAAAAAAAAAAAAAATAATAATAAAAATTTTTAAGAGGGTGTAATGTGGTCGTTTAAAACATATATATGAATGTGGTAACAAATGTGCGAAATAGCCCAATTTTAAAGAAATCATCTTTTTCACGAGCTGCAAAAAAAAACTATCACATCTTGTACATCTATTAACACCCTTACATTTGAGGGTGGACTTTTTTTTCCCTTGTCATATCAATGTCTTTCTTATGGGTACTTATGTTGCCCCAAGGCACACAAAAATTTATTAAAATAAAAAATAAAGGAAGAAAAAAAAAAAAGAAAAAAATTGAAAAATTGAAAGTCCGATTTCGTTGGATAAATACAAACAATTTTTGTTAGCGGGTAGCATCTGCTGCGTGGAATGGTTGTTCATTTTCATGAACCATTTTACCGCTCCTCTGGTGCTCATTTGTATTCAACGAATAACATCTTCGACATGGACAAGTGTAGATTACGAGCTTTGTAAGCGGTATGGATGTCCTCCCTTTTTCCTCATATATACATACATACATACATATATAGGTTGTATACTGTATGTACAGGATGTTCCACAGACGCTCATATGTATATCCATATTACCAGTGAAGCTAGTGAAAAAGGACTCCACACAAAAATGATCGTATACATAAATTTAACTTTTAAGAATTTAAAATTTTTATTTTTTTTTACTGTGCTGTCTGTAATGCACAATCCACATATTTGTACGGATTCCTGCAAAAAAAAATCCTCTTTATTTTATTACAGTCATATCATACCAATTCAAATCCATTGATACAATGATTACCCAATTCATAATAATGATGATGATAGGGCATTGTAAATTTTTATTTTATAAATTCCAAGGATTTTTTTTTTCTTCCTTCGTATATGATGTCCTATTGTTATTGTCCTCCCATGTCCTACTTTAAGAATAGCGAAAAAAAAATATATATATATATTCGCTGAAAATAGAGAAAACTCTTTTATCGAGAGTCATATATACATATATGAGAATAAAGGAAACTGAGGCTATACACCGTACACATACATAAACGGGGCACACAGGATGTGTGGTTAGAAAAATCGCAATTCACTATAATATGGAAGGAATGAGAGGAAAGGACAACGTTTAAGTCGTTTGTTGAAGCGTTAAAAAATCAACTTCCGATTCATTGAACCAAATATGTATTGGATGGGGGGTTGGGTATTTATTTGCAGTCAATTTGTAAAACCATCAGGTAGTTTGGATGAAATAAAAATGAATAATGCGATTCGACCATTTTATTGTTGTTTTTTGATTGTAAGCCAAAAAAAAAAAATTTTTTGTTTTTGTGGATTATAATTTCATCTTTGATGAACACGCGGAAAATATGAATTGTTGTGAGAAAATGTCCACATCACTAATTAAGTTATAATGGTGACATGGCTCGCGCGGCCATTATATCTTTACAAAAATAAGGATTATAAAGTTCCAAAACTACTTTCCCCGTCTTGAAGGCTGAATTTTCTTGGGTAGTTTTATATTTTTTAATGTTAATGTCTATTGTTGCACTGCACTGAACTTTGTTATCTTGATTTTTTGTCTCTTTTAACACAGCCGCGTATGCGTCTAATGGTCGAACAAGAAGTCCCATTCTTTTTTTCTTTGATAAATCCATCCTACCTTTTCGAATCGATACAATGACTGTCGTAGTCTTTTTTTAAATCGGTACCTTATCTTGGAATTTGAGAAGGGCAAGGACAAAATTTAATTTAATTTAAATTACAAATGATCAATAATAAATAAGACAAACTCTACATGCAAATAAGTTTAATGGATGTGGGACAGAGTGGACAACAGGAATTAATTGTATTCATTCCTTTAAAATAATTCTTAAAAAAAACTAAATCTAATCTAACAATTTTATCCAACACAATTTTTAACTCCTATATGCCACGTTTCATATAACAAAAAAAAATCAAACTACCAGTATCATTTGCATTTTACCTGATGACTGACTATTAGGTATAGCGCAAGACAAGACAGACAACATCCCTCAAAAACAACAACGTAGATTACCCTCAATTAATTATTATTCTAAACACGTGACAGTCGTGCTTCCGTTTATACCTCTTCGGATCGTATATTTATTATTTCTTTCCTTTCTTTCGCTTCTTGGAATATAACAAGGATGAACATAATTTTTTCCAAAGATAATAATCTGATCTCTTCACCCTTTCAAAAAAAAAAAAAAACAACAATAATTTTTTTTTTTTTTGGTTGCTTATTGTTGTTGGACTTTTCAATTTATTTAAATTACATAATGTAGGTACATAAGAGAAGAATCTACTTATATGGACGGTGTACAGTTGGAAAAAAAACATGTCATGTAGGATTTCTATAGAAAAAAAAGACGCAAAGGATTTATGGATGCGCGTGTTATGGGTCTTAAACCATGTGCTTGAAGATTATTATTGGTGATGCAGCCGGTCGAGGCACTCGTACGACGTAATAGGGGATATTTTTTTTTTGTTGCTACAGAGGTGAGGTGTTCCTTTTTGGTCGCTGATGAATGGAAATTATATTGTTTTTTATCTGAATTTTTAGAGTTTTTTAATATTTAATTTTAAATGATCAGATGTTTTTTGATTGATACGAGTGTAGAGTAAGTAGTGTGCATACAGTCAATAGGAGAAAGTAAGGGATAATATACATACATATGTATGCAATGTAGTAGTTTTTTTCTCTGAGGGAACATGCATTTATATTATTACTCTACTGAAAGGACATGGTTCCAGTTTTAAGATAGAAAAAATATTATTGCCAACCATCCATTGACGTACATCGCCATACTGAGAGTTAGGTACGTCATCATTTATTAAAATAGAAGGTAAGAATCGAAAATTTTGTTGGTTTTATTTCACATTTCTGACCAAGGTCGATCATATTGTATATGCATATGTTTCGTCTATTCCATTACCAATATCCCAGTTATTATTTAGAGTTCTGGCACACAGAGTGCCTGTGATGCTATCAACTCATAAATTCACTTCATAATACTTCCGTGACATACGAAAATAAATAAAACCCCGTTCTTCATGAGATTCAAATTCACGACAAAGACATGCATATATTTACCAAGGATCCTTCGTCTCTTGTTCATTTCATGCACCCAACATCGCCATTAAGGATAACAGTAGCAAAACTTCTTCAGCATCCGAATCTAATTTCATTTTTTGTACGTACATAACAAACTAACTAAAGAAACTACTACATAATGTATTGTTTCCAGACCGATGACCGCTGCGGTTAAATCCGGAACCTTTAGAGTTTTAATTTTAAATACTTTTAATCAGACCTGCATGCATAATACAATATGGCGTCGGAACTGGATTTACACAATTTTTCGATTTATTTTATTTTTTTTTTAACTCCTCTTTTGCAGTTTTTTTTTTTGGCAAACTTGCTTTAATCAATCAGTGTTTGACTCGAGAGCAGTAACAAAAATTGAAAAATGCTTACGAGCAAGGATTTGAACATAATTAGTGTAAATAGACGTTTTTTTTAAGAATTATGTAAACTTGATGCCAGTTAAACGATGTAAACTCACTCACTTTATTGAGATGGGTCGGTTATATACAAACACAAGAGATAATCCTTTTTTCGTTTTCGTACTTATTAATATCAGTTAAATTAAAAGCTTCAGCCTGTCATCGCCATACATTCCGTTTACTTATAAATATTCTACAGTAAACATGTCATGACCAACCTGCTTTTCCGATTGATTGACAAACATATAAGAAATTGATACCCGTTTTTTCCTTGATTTTTTTTTTTCTTTCTTTTTCAATATTTAATATTTCTTCACGAAGAGAGAGAGAGAGAGAGAGAGAGAGAGAGAGAGAGAGAGAGAGAGAGAGAGAGAGAGAGAGAAAAATAAATATATGTAGGAGCACATACCCCCATAGCCCATATATTCAAATGCTTTTGTCTTAATTCTATTTTTTCCGAGTAAATATGTATAATAAAAAAATAATACGTCACCGATGAAATTCAAATGGACGTGAAACTCTATACTTTGCGTATATAATGTACGCTGGCACATCCCAGCATGACGCTATTTGAATGGCAACGACAACCGTTGAGATTTTCTAACCCAGAAAAATGGAAAATCTTTTTTGTGTTGTAGAAAAAAACACAAAAAAAATAATAATGATAGAAATCTATATGACATAAATATTATATGAATTGTCCGTTTCATTTTTATGATTATTGACCGCCCGCAGAATTAATGTAAAAAAATGGGCCCAAAAAAAAAAAAAAAAATTACATAATTCCACCAAACTACACTATACCCCTATTATATGATATAGGGTTGTAAAAATATCTTATAAAAATCTGTGTGTGTGTGTACGCAAAACAACTGAATCCAACGAAACGATAGAAGAAAAAAAAAATATTCCAACGGAATCTGATAAGTGCATATTGTGGTGTGTGGCAGACTATAAAAACCCTTAAAAAATCGTCCAGATAAAAGATATGTGTATTATGTGAATATGTGCGGGAGTTGGGGGATGGGGGTGGTATGTTCAGAAATGGAAATGGATTGTATAAGTCCGGAAGGGTCGAGTAAAGTAGCTTGGACAATGTGTTTTTCGGATCATATTCTTTATATATAGAATATGAATATGAATTTAGTAGGGTGATGAATTTCTTTTATAGAAAATTATCATTTTTTGGGGTGTTTTTGTTTTTTTTTTTTTTTTTTTTTTTTTTTTTTTTTTTTTTTGTTGCTTATTTTAAAAAGGGACATCATTCAAAAATGCATATGGATAATCTGTACACAAATTTAAAGAGTTATTTTCTATTGTACGTTGAAGATCACAATAAAATTACCTCAAAGAATAGTCACTAAATAAAAGATCAATCATCGTAGAACTATTAGCAAAAGAGTTTTAGTCATTATGATGGGTGAAAATGAAAATTTTTTGACTAATAATTTTTTGGGAAAAAGTTTTATATATTTCGAACGTGAAAGGGTAAATCCTAAAAATTTCCATATGACAAAAATTATAGAGAATAAAAAAATGAAAAATTGACTAATAGACGAAAAAATTCGACGCCCTGCCGTTATGGTGCTGCAATCGATTTTCTTTCTCAGTAGGTTTTAAACATAGTTCTATGTTGCTAAATAAGAAAATTCAATCTGAAGAACTTAAAAGCTAATAATATTTAAGAATTTAATTTTTTTTAGAGTGTACCATAAGAAATTATTTTTCTAAATTTTACGCTGTTTCACAACAATATTTCAACACAAACACAAATTCAATAATACACAATAATTGAACCATCAAACAAAAAATCGCAACAAAAGGAGGTTTAGCACTTCGTATAATATTTATGTTCTGCATGAGCCCCATAAATAAATAATTAATAAAAATTCTGCAAGTCCATTATTAAATATTGAGTACGACGAGCACACGCCCTAAAATTTTGCAAAATTTTATTCAAAAAGAAATTCCAAAATAACCCACCTTAAGTCCATAAAATAATAATCATAATTCGCGCAACGGAAAAAAAATCGTTTTTTTTTCTCTGTTTTTTTTTTTTTTCTTTTTCGTCTTGTATTTTAACATTAAGGTCCTCAACGCATAAATATGGTCTTCGACCATGCAATAAATGTAATTACAGGTTTGTTGCGCGAGAAACAATGACGCGGACATCTTAATATTCTAAATATTATTCGAATTGGCTGGTGCTGTGCCTATATAATAATAATAATATGTAATAATATAAGAAAAAAAAAAAAGAAAAAAGAAAAAAAGAAAAAAAGAAAATGTTGCTATACGTTTACGTACCTCGCTCGCATCAAATGTACACTACAAGGTACTTGGACAAGAAAACAATTATTTCATATAATATGTGCATAATATCATTATTTGTCTTTGCGTTGACAGGCGTTTAATATGAATAATGAGTTTTATGAATAATTTATTGAATGAAAAATGATGAAATAAACTGTTTTACAAGAGGATAGTACTATTGTAATACTCGTACCGTACATACATACATTATGAAGGTTTCTTATAGCATAGATAGTTTCAATATGGTAAAACCAAAAAAATCTAAATGAATGAATGAATGATGTTATAAATGTCAGGTTATTATTATTACCAAATTCTTTTACTATTTTGATATTTGTGAATGTATATGTCTAGGTACAATAAAATATTAGGTATGTGGCATTGTAATGTTTATGTGAATCAGAATTATTTTATTTGAAAAGTTTTTTGGATATTTTTCTTTGTCGTTTATTTGAAATTTTCTATCTACTCGACCAGAAAATTGATTTATAGCATTAAAAATCTTAATAAATCATTGAAACTGCATTTAGTTCAATATTTAAAGGGTATACATAGGACGCTAGGAATATCTACAAAGAAATAATCGTCTCAGCGTTCTTCTGAAGACACGTGGTTTGAAGTTTAACAAAAACGAACCAGTGGCGGCTCGTAAGAAATAATGATTCTATAAACGTCCAACAATTAAAAAAAAAAAACTTTAGATCATTTTGATAGAAGAAAATAATAAAAAAATTTGGGGCTTCGACAAACATCTTAACACAATTTTGAATTTGTCTAATATTAAAGATAATAATTTTAAATTTCCAGCATTTTTGATAAATTTTATATACAATTTGAACATAAACGAACAGTTAACGAACAGTTTTTAAAAGGCTACTCACCTTTCTCAGAATTGAATTATAAGTTTTGATTGTTCCTTTAAAGTTTTAAGGGTTTACTTTTAAAAATATCTTAATGCACTAAAAACATAAAGAATGTCTCTCTAAACAAATTTAATTGAAGTTCATTTTTTTACGATTATGGAATCAATAATTCCAATTTCTAGCCGCCAATTTAAGATTGGATAAAACCCCTGAAGTTTTTTTTAAGAAAGAAAAAATCCCCTTCGTGCAAAACTAGAACTATGCGATTAACGAAGAGAACAGGCACCTATTTAGAGTTTAAAAAAGTCTGGCTTAGATGAAAAAACTGTCGATCGTTCATTTTTTGGTAGATATCGAGAACTTAGACAAAATATTTGGAAAGTGTCCTTTACCTAAGGTAAAGTCACTGATTTTTTAGCGAGTTAATTGATTTTGAATTTAGAACGTTTTAGGAATTTTATCAGTCTGTAAAATAGTAATAAAAAAAAAACGGCCAAAAACTTAACCAAATCTAATCTACTAATATCGACTTACTTTCCAAATAAGTCTTTCTAACTTTTAATGATCAGGCCACATTCTCACCAATATCTCAAATGTAATTATTTTAATTAATTGAAATTTTCAATATGCAACTGATACTTTAATAAATCTCACCATTCAGAATAAATTCCATTGACACAAATATTATAATGAAGTCCTCAAAGAGAGGTTGCTATATACACTTCAATATAACGTATATCCAATGTGTCAAGTAGCAGAGTGTCTTGCCAATATAGAAATGTGTAAATAGTAAAGTGATCAATTTTTGTGTCAGAATATAAATTTGTGCATGCAACATCTATATTTGTACAAAAATCACATAAACTTCTTAGACATACATACATATAACATATATGTACATGTGCATACGTAGGTACATATATGTATAAGAGTAGTAACCTATGTTAGCCTTACGTACTAAATTCACAACATATATAAAATAATTTCCAAACTGCCCATTTACAGAAATATTCAGATATTCAATACAATTCTTTCACTCACGAGCCGCGACATTCTACACGACTTTAAACAATTTCTTGCCAGGAATCATTGACAAGAAGAGCACAATTTCTATTATTCAAATGAGTTATTTATGAATGTTTTGTATGGTAATTGTGTGTGCGCCAATGTGCACAGATTGCTGTAATCCCAATCACTTTAGCTTAATATAGTAATCGACGGTAACGAATGGCATCGATTAGTTCTAAAAGCAAATTTGATGGTTGCTTTTGGTGTGAATGTGATTTCAAAATTTCAATATTGCAATCTAAAGAAAAAGGCCGCATTTTATTATAATTTTCTTTAATTGTTGGCAATTTTCAAAATTCTATATAATTAGAGTTATCGAGAAATGATGTAGGTAGGTATGTAGGTAGATATAAATTATGCGTCTCGAGAAAAACAGGTGATCGAATCGAATCGAATAAGTACAAATAATATTCAAATTTTCAAAAAAAAAAACAATTAAGGAGCAATGGTGAGAAAATTTCTAAACGCACAGCAAATTATCTAATATTTTTCGTAAATCTTTTTTGATCGAAAATCTTCTCTGGGATTTTTCGTTTTATATTTTTCTTTTTTCTCTTTTGTATAAAATTTTCAAACTAAACTAATGTCTGAAGGTTTTTTTTTTTTTTTTTATGTAGAATATTTGCGAACAAAGGTGTAATTCAGAGAGAAGCAGACAATGTGGAGCATCATAAAAACCACCATTCCATTGGGTGGCTGGGATAAATTCCAAACAGGACAGATCAACAACCCCTTGACGTCTGTATTACTTTTGTCGCCAGCAAATTTACTCGAAATAAAAGCAACAAAAAAAAAAAAAACCATTTTATTTACGCATCCATACATAAAACGATGCTGCCTATATAGAAAACAGCTGATTTGAATTTTTATTGATTTTTGTTGTTGTTCATGTTTAAAGTACTATATAGTGACGACGCGCGATGTAGTAACCAACCATCAAACAATGTGTAATGTGTATGTCACATAACAATTGTTTGACATGCAGATGTCCAGATTTCAGACATCAATAGACTTACATACGTACATATAGCTCGCTCCCATTAACAAAAAAACACACAAAACAACAATACCCTTTTAAAGTCCAAACGCAACCGTACAATAATATAATTCTTTAAATGCATCCACCCTTCTCTTAGTGTTCTCGATCAACCGTTAACAAATATTTTAAATTCATTAAAAAATTCTTTTGTCCTTGGACGATTATGGGGCTCAGATTTCTGCAATAGCATATTTGTTTGATCCAACAGAACTTTTGGCTGGACATTTGTGGTTAACGTAAATATTGAATGTCGTCGTCGTTTGCATTTTTCATCAGCGTTTTATTAATTGGCGGCAGAATACCCTTTTTTGGTATTGGAATAAAATGCAAAATGAAAGTTAAGCAAAATTGTCCTATTTTAAGCTGCGATCCATATACTACCAAACGCTATACACAATATAATATTAGGTATAATATTAGATAGGTTTAGTATATATATATATATAACTTATATGGAGTGGTTCAACTCAGCAATAATTTCGAGTTGAAAAAAGAAATATTTTCCCAGTTATACCTATAGGGTTGATGGATGATGGCTTTGTGTGTTGGTATATATGTATTACACAAAAGCTGTGATTGCATTCTACTATGCATACACACATACATACATACATAAATACAAACATGCATAATGTAATGTTCATTATGCAAGGGAACAACGTTTATCGATAAGGATGGGGGTGAGATGTAAAGTTTCTGTTGTTTAGACAATAAAAAAAGAGAATGCTCAAATGGAAGGATGAAAACACTAAGTGGCTTGGGATTAGTATGCCTGGGTGACCTTCTACATGAAACTGAAAAGTTCAAAAAGGACATCTGATTATCATTATTATACATACTATACATATATGTGACATTGTGTTTTTTTCTTTCTTTCTCCTTCTTCACTCACACAGGGTTGACATAAATATTTTACAAAACATTGTAGACAAATTATTCATTCACACATCATAAAAATTTTTCCAAACAACATCCCCAACACAAAATGCTTTGGACAATTCTTTGTTATGCAGCCATAGAATTGTATATAAAAAAAAAAAAAAAAAAAAAAAAAAAAACTTGCATTTGGGTACACATCAAGGAAACGATTTTCCACATCCTGTCTCGACCGATATTTTCCTATTTTTATATTGTAAATTTTGTATATAGGACTTTGTCACCACAATTTTCTATATATTTTAGCTTTAGTTTATTTATTTTATATCTATTTGAACCGCATACAGATTTTTGTTTTTCATTTTCTTACTGATAGGATGCGATGGCATAATTTTGAAATATTTTTTGACTAAATAAAAAAATAAAAAAATAAAAAAAATTAAATAATTTTTAATAAAAAACATTACGCCACCACTTTCCTCTTTCGGCTTCTTTATTATCATTGCCACTGGTAAAATGTAAATCTCCCACTGGTAAAATTCCAATGAGATTTTTCTCAGAACTTACTTTAATTTTGTGATTTTGATTGTTATATGTTAATTCAAAAATTAAGTCGAATACAAAAAAAAAAAAAAATGAAATTTTAATTGAAATTGCCATTTGAAATACCCATTCTTACAGTAATGCAACCCATATTATACAAATTTTTTAAAGAGCTTATCTCCCTTTAAAAGGGGTGCACATGAATAATTAATAGAATGTAATTGATATGTCACCGTACAGTGCATCATCACCATGTGGAATATAAAATGTACGAACAGCGGACAGTGGACAATTTGCATGTGCACAAAACAACAAAGTAAAGTGCTTCACAAAATACATGTGGGGTAACCCTTTTTTTTTTCTCTTTCCATATGACATTAAACCATCGGACAGTGTCCACTACACTATATCTGATGTAGTGTAGTGTATACATAAAAAAAAAATCTTTAGAATTTTATAGTAGCCCTTTTGATATATTATTCAATGTTCAATGGGGTTGTGAACGAGACGAGAAGATGGAAAAATAAAATTTATTAAAAGAAAAATAAAAAAAAAAAAAAAAAAAATCACCAAATGAACTTACCACTGTGTATCGTATTTGATTCGGCATCAACCACATCTGTCCTTGACCTTTTTAGCGGTTGACCGCCTAGCATTGAACTTTCCTCTTCATGGCTCGAACTTAGTTCCATTCGTTCCTGTTTTATTTGTAGGCTCTGTCGGTTTTCGTCGTCTATACTATTGTCTAAAGGGCTAGAACTAGATGCATGGTGTTTTGGTGAACTATCATTTTCTGGAATAAAAATTGTCTGGTCAATTTTTATAGAAAAATTAGCCACATTTATGTGAAATAAATTAAGAACGATTAAAATCAAATGGGACGAGTTTAATGCAAGAATTTTCCAAATAAATTATAAGTTTGAAATAAGATTATCAAAGGGATACTATAAAACCTCTAAATGTCAGTGATATTGTCAAAAATCTTTTAAATTCATACTAATTGCTGATGAAAGATTTCACAGAGAAATTGTATGCAGAATAGAGGAGGCTAGTATTATATCCATGGACAATACATTGGACTTCATCCACACTAATTTTAATAATCTGTCACTCAATGTCAGAAAAGTGTCAAAATAGACAAAATGCGAATTCGGTTGAAATTTTCACATGACAATTCGTTGGATGTCCTTCAACTATCCAATCTATTGACATTGGTGGTATAATGAAGTGGGCATAATGGTTCATATACATATTTAGGTTTCCCCATTCCGTTCTTGTTTGGTATTCGTATGGTATGTGCCGATTATTTTCGCTACTTTAGATAGCAACGAGAATTTATTATTGGAAATATTTGTTTTTCTTCCATTTTGTAGAAAACTTCTCATATCTAAATTTGTACACAGTTTATTAGTTTTTATCTGTAAGAAAGAAAATCAAAAAATCCTTGAATAAGAACACAAAATCTATAGCCGAGACAAACAAAATAAAATACAGCAATGTCTCCATTATTTGTACAATTGTTGCATTAAGTATTAACAATATTAATCAAAATCGCAAAATTTCGTATACAAAATCGTATCTAATTACGTGTCGAAAATTTAAAAAATATCAAAACACAAAAAATAATAATTCCAGTTCAAACAGAACGAATTTTTAGGAAAATAGGAAATTTTTGATAATTAAATAATAAAAAAAAATTAATTAAATGACAAACTTACCACCTAACAGCCTTTTTGGTGTACTTGACGCTCCATCACCTATTTGTAATTCGGCGGGACTAGCTGGCGGAGGTGGTGTATGTACCCGAGATCCGGATGGTTTTCTGGATGATATCGGTGCCGATATTGATGGTCGACGATTAACCAAACTCAATGGTCGTCCATCGTCTGAGTCTCGATCTCCTGGTGCACCTTGACAAATGAACATTTTTATTTTTTTATTGAATGCTTTCGTTGAATTTTTGAAATAATTAAATTCAATTGTTACCCTACAGAAAATATTTATCTAGTGTTATTACCTTGTGAAAAACATTGTCCGTAATTTTCTTTGTTGCATTGCAGTACTTTGTGCTGAATGAATTTTACAATATCCGATAGTGCAAACGTTTTCTGACAGGACCCGCATGTTAGAATATCCTGTGTTACTTCGGGCTCTGTTGTATCAGAGTCTGCTGTAAAGAAAATCAAAGAAAATTCATATAATAAAAACCTTTATGTTCATTCGTATATGTACGTACATACATATGTACGTAAGTATATATGTATAATATAATATGTATATATAATACATAGACAAAGTGGATATAAACATAAATATACGTACATTAATTCTTAATACGTAATAAAATAAGATATTTTCTAGCACACAATATAATCTCTTTAACTACCCTTTGGCCGTTAGTGTCAGAAACGGAAGGGTGTTTCTCATGCCTTTAAGGGGTAATAAAATATCATGTGAAACACTTGGACTTATTTACCGAGACATAAACAGTCTATTTCGTTAAATAAATTGTCGCCAATTTTTCTTTTTTCTATTTTATTTGTGTGGCAGAGAGTCTTTTGGAATCATTTGTCTTGGGATTCGGTATAGCACTAATCAAATTAGGTTAAGATTTTTTGTAAGAACTACATACATACATACATACTACGTACTACATATGTACAATATGAATGTAGAGAGAGGGTGAGATGCGGTTATGATGGTAAATAGTTTAGGAATTTTATTTTATTTTGTGATATTTTTGTTTTGATTTTGATTACTTTTGTAGTGATTTTGTTATTTTTGTATTTAGTATTATTTATGAGAGTACTTTGTGCTTATTTTTTTATCCTAATTAAATTAAAAAAAATCTTTTAAAGCAATATAGTATTTCAATCAAAAACTACTGTCATAAGGATCAATAATTGTGGTCATATTGTGGTCGTTATAACCAAAACTACTACGTTACTGTATTTAAATTCTTTATCTAATACTTTATTTGTATAACTATATAAAATATGACTTCAAAATAAGCTAAACACATTCCGACCATAATCAAAATAGCACACATAAATTGCAATAAGCCAGAACAACCCTTATTCCAGCATTTTTTCCATCAATATCTTACAAAAGCTTTACTAATATGGCATGTCCTGTATATTTTATATAGGGGGCACTTCAATTGATTTGTGCTTTATGCTCTATGGTATTACAGCCCCATATATATATATTGTATGGCATTTTCATGTATCGTATACAAATGTAACGAAATAGTTCACAGTATAGTGGCTTCGTGTTCATTTATAAATTATAAAGTGTTGAGAATCGCACGCCCACCCCAAAACATTTTTCGTTTGATATGGATTAACACCCTTTTTGGGATGAAATATTTCAATATTAACATTATGGCTCGTTTCAATAAATTATTGTGTGTGTTTGTGTGATCGTTTTGTTTATTTTATTAAAATTATTTCTTACACATCCTTAAATAAGGACTTTATTGAAAAATGTCAATAAAAATAATTTTTCCATTTGGATATATTTTTAAATTTATAATAAACACAATTAGTTACTGTTTTTTTTTTATTTTTTGAATAAATAATTTCTTTAAAATACACTTTAGTGATCAAAAGACTGGCCGCTTTTTAAGTACACCATTTTCAAGTGCTGCCAATATTTGCTGCCTATATATTATAATAACCCTCATTTTCAATTGTAACCAAATTAAATTCAAGATTTTATGTAATTTGTGATTGTTTTGTTGTAACCGAAGTTGTTAACCTATGTATAACATGTGTATGTAAATTCTTTTTTTTTCTTCATCCATCCAAGTGGTTTTTGACATTTTATTATTGTTAAAGGAGTTTCTTTGACGCACCGACATAATTTATATATTGGGTTAATAAAAATCAATTTTATAAATATAAAGCAACAATTCCATATATACGGAAATTATTAATAGCACGTTTTATAAAAGTGCAATGACGCATATATGAGTCATTTTTTTTCTCTATGAAAATAACAAATAATAAGAAGAATTATGTTAATTAATTAAATTATCATGTTATTTAAATAATCAATGGTGTCAGAAGTGTAATGCAGTATTATGTAACACTACATACATATTTATGTATGAATATAATAAATTATTCATATTATTTAAGAAAAAAAAAAACACACAAAAATAACTAAACTCATTAAATAAATGTACTTAGAACGATTTTGATATCATAAAAATAATTCCATCGAAAATCAAATAAATTCAACCCAATTCCCTGGAGTCGTCTATTTATCAAATTACCGCGATAGTTCCAATAAACACAAATAACTTTTATTCTCACAAAACAGCAAAGGGCCATATCCCATATATAAATATATAATCAAATCTTTGGATTAGAGATAAGGGAATTAATTCGGGCCTTACCAATATCTCCGTATAAATATTTATGTAATACCAAAAACTTCAGTGTTGTCCTTTTGTTGCGTGTGCAGACGACACACAAACACGCACACATACGCACTCACACTATATGATGTATAGATATAATAATATAAAATATCCTATAGAATAGAAAAAGGACGTGTTTTCCTATTTTACCCATAATTTGTAACATGACGTCACAAATGTCCCGAAGTCAATTTGCTCAAATAATGCGAACAAACAAGAAAAAGGAAAAAAAATTGTTTTTTTTTGCAGGTCAAACAGAAAAACAGCTATCCTATGTGTGTTAAACAAATACGAAAATTTGTTTGCACTTGATAGGTTAGGTTAGTTTGAAAATATTTTTACAATACTTAATATAACTTTTTTTTTATTATACCACCATATATGTAAACATAATGTGATATGGGTGTATGTGGATTGGATATTTATGTAGACAGTGCGGTCCAATTAATAGCATTTTTAGTGCATATTAAGTATCTATCAATATATGAAATATTTGCCGTATTCTTATTTAAATAATTATCATATAGTCATTTAGAAGTGATCTAAAATTCTAAAATTTTAAAAATATTTGACCACCCCACCTATTTCAGTAAAAACTATTAACTCTAACCATCTCACAAAGCTAATTGACGATTTAAATTGTTACCAAATTTTAATGAGAATTAATTTGTCAAGAAATATTCCAACCAAGTAAACTCTACCGGAGATTTGATGATAACGGGTTAACGTTGTCCAGAGTTCATTCTTTATTTGTAAAACATCATCATTGTGTCCAAAATCGTTTCTTATTTCATCCAGAGCCGAATTTTAATTATTTTATTCGAATAAAAGGTCCACAAGAGTTTCTATTCAAATACAAGGCAAATTGTAGGTAAAATTTGACTCAACGAGCGCCTTATAAAAAATTCTACCCTAGAATTAGTGCGAATTATTGAGAAACACTGGGATATGGTATTGTCCATATTATACATACAGACAGCAGCCATGGATGTATCAATGAGAACTCATACGAAAAAAAAACATTTTTTGATTTATCTAACCCTTTTTGACATTTTTGACATAACTGATGAAATGATACAAATTTAATAAAATTGTTTGGATAGCTACCACCCCCTAAATGCCATATGCGTCGTACATACTATAGTACAGGAAGACAGACCATACATAAATGTTTCCAGTTTTCGTATATATTATACAATAAAGGGGAGGGGGAATTATAGCAATCAATTGAAATATTGGACAAAAATAGGTTTTGATACGGATATATTTGTTATGAAAATGTGTGTTATCGAAAATAATAATAAAATCAACGAAAATAATATATCGATTGCTTTATGTGTTCCAAAAATTATCTTTTTCTTATTTCCATATTAATAGGTCTTCGAGAAAGAAAAAATTCAGCCTGAAGAGGCTGCTGGCATGGTACTTTTATCTCTCTATGTCGCAATTTTCCCAGATATAGAACCGATATTCTTTTGCTTGTTACGGTTTGGCCATTAAGCGATGTTACGTTTATTACAAGATATATATCTACAATATGGGATATTTATACATACTATAAAGGGATGTTCATAAGGATTTTCCTTTTGTTTTATGAAGAAGGAGCAGAAGAAGCGGCAGAGGAAGACAAAAAATAAAACTTTTTCGAATAAGTTGCCCTGCGAAAATAAGGAAAGTAGGATTGGTACATAAGTTGTTTGGCGTCACAGTTCTTATGTAAGAGTTGGTCTTTATATCACAGTCTATCAGAGGTAATGATTTATTGGTTTGTATATATTATCCATAAAAAAAGAACAATTTTGTAATGTATAAAGTCAAGAATGGAGGTTTTTGTTAGGTAGGTACATATATATTTCAGTGCCAAATTTTCGGTTAGTTGAGTTTAGAATAGAACTGTACTACATATATTTAAGAAGTATTTTAAGATACCTATAAGTAGGTATCCTATAAAAATTTCCTATAATTATGTAAGATAAGAGTCAAATTTTAGGATATAGGTAGGTACACAACAGAGTTCGGTTAACATTTCTTTGAGAAGAAAATTATTCATTTATGTGTCTTAAGTGAACAATTTGTATGGAATAATCCTATATATATATATGTTTTTTTTTAAAAAATTTGGAATATGAAAATCTGCAACCAACAATCTATTTGTTGAAAAAACAAAATTTACGACAAACTAATATTACCAAAAGACAAAATAAATTAAACACAGAAAGTATAAAGCCAAAAAATGATTAACACAACTCATTTTGTCTTAGTGTTCAATAAATAATTTATTTGATAACACTCTTTATAAATATCAAGCAAAAAAATAATGTTTTTCTCTATGACCTTGTTTACTATTACTAATATACAATGTCTGAACCAAAAACTGCTTACTTTAAATACTCCACACGTCTCTCATACCTGATATACACGAGTTACCATTTCAAACAAATAACAAATAAATGTATAATGGAATTTTCCTCACAAATGGGCTTAGCTAATGTCCAAATAGATGTATATTAGTTTCAAAGGCGCTTTTCGTGGAGGTTTTGGTGGTACAAATTCGACAATATACAATAAATGAATACAAAAAAACCAAAATTTAACAGTTCCGAACACATATTTTGGTAAAGCTGATATTTCCATTCTTAAATACTAATCTAAAAAAAAAACTATTTTAAAGACGCCCTTGCTAATAGAATATACTGAAAACAATACACTGAATATATATAAAACGTCAAACTAAAAACAAACACATACCGCAAATGTTTGTTTAAAAAAAAAAAAAAAAAAATTAATAAGATTACATGTGTCTATCCAAAATATGAAGAAAAATGTTCATAAAGTGAGTTTTTTTTATTTATACCTAGTCTGACACCATACAACAAAGAAAAAAAAAATCCTCGTAGTCGTGTCAATTTACCACCAAAAGATAAAGACCAATGTACATATTATTAATATAATTAACCACAGCATTTAATAGATAAGTCACGTCACCTCGTACTAAATTTTATTTGTATCATATATGGAGTATATACATATGTATACATGGGCAAATATTTTATGGCCATACTGTTGTTGATAAGAAGTGTACGATATAAATATAATGTCTGTGTCCGCCTACATCAGCGTAGCAGCGGTACGCAATCTGCGCCTGATCGTTAGAATAGTTTTTGTCCATCATGAGACTTTTGACTTAATTTTTTTTAAGGTACAATTTAACTATCTATCTACTATACAGGTAACTCTCGGGTTACACGGTACCTACTGAGGCAATACGTCGAGTTTAGTTACACGGTTTTCTGTTACATGGAACACAATCTTTTTGTTTGTACTAATTCTGAGTCTCGACTTTCACGGTTTTGACTTTTACAGAACCAATTAACCGTGTAACTCGAGGGTTAACTGTACTCTATTCCTATTCTATTATTTCTATGATCGCAAACTTTTTTAAGGGTGGCTGTCGGAATTGTGGCGGTCGGGTATAGTAGTTGCCAGGATTTTGATTATCGGGTAGTGTTTGTTTGGATAGTGACTGTCAGGAAGGTGGGTATCATTTAATGGGGTTTCAGTGTGTTTGAAGTTGAAGAAAATCTTAATCACTCCTCTGATTACAAGAAGATCTACAAACAGTCCGCTATATATTTTTAATTAAGAGACCACTGACTAACTTAAACCCAATCAAATATATTCACAAATATTTGTCATTTTCTATACACCTCCATACTAATATCTAGCCAGGTATAAGCAACACTACACTATATATGCGCTATTATGGGCTATACTTACTATGAATAATTTTTTTTTCCGACATTCTTTTGGACCTATGTGTGCCATATTTGAATTATGATTAGACGAATTGTGTACTTAGTTATAATTAATTTTGTTTAATTACTGATGCAATACGTTTTTGTTTTTTGTTTTTTTTGTTTTTTAATGGAAATACACGAGTTTCATTGTTTTATCATCATGGCACAGCAATTAACCAGGTTTTATATGATATATTGCCAGGTATTTGTCCATTTTGTAAGGCCGGATCCAGGTTATTTGTTTTTTGTCATGTGGTAACTTAATTTACATAAATGTACCGAAAAAAAAATGAGTACACAAGTCAAGACGTGTCATTTATTGAACAGTGTATCTGCAATGTATGGCATTGGTCTAATTGGAAATAAATTAATCATTGTTTAGGATTAGGTATGTCATAGATACATATGTGTAATTGACACTGAGTTCCAAAAATGTATTCCAAAAAATAGCTATGAATTTATTCCGATCAATGTATTTTTACTTTTTTCGTAAATGCTTTTAAGGTTTTTTTTGATCAAAAATAGAGTTTTTATTTTTAAAAAACATCTAAAACAATTAAAAATATTTCCATCGATTGTGAAAAGTGAAACTGCAACCGCAAAACAGATATTTGTATGTATGTAGTCGAACGAGTGTCCTTTTATTGAGAATTTTACATGACCTGAATGTACTTTTACTTCCATATATACATATATGTACCTAACATAGAGTCCCCATCCTTTTTTGAAAATAATTTCACAAAAACAGATTTAAACCTAGCACACACATAATTTGTCATTTCCATCAAAAACCAACATACGTGGTGTATACAATTTCCTGCTGCCCTCACACCCATCCATTATAATATGGAAAAGGTACAGCTCATACACATCATGTACAAACCCCTAAAATATACAAATTACCAGGGTATTTTCTCTTCTAATACAGCTTTTTGTACATATGTATATCCAAAGGTACATATGTACACATACAATGTGTATAATGTAAATGGTTGGGTATTACCAAATTAATAAATTAAATGGGCGCTCTCTCATAATCTGTATATTTCGATGTTTACTTGTATAAACTCCCTTATAAAGTAATATATAAATCCCTAAATACGTGCCATTGCACCATATATACATATACATATACTCTATGGTCCAGTATATACATATGTATATATATATATATATATATATAGAAAGTCAATGACCCTTAAGGCATATAATGCACACCAGACGCCTAATTAATTTGTGTCAGAACTTTCATAATCGCTTTAAAGCAAGTGTACAATCTTCTTATATAACTCTACATAAAATATACATAAAAGTGAAATGAACCGAAAAAGCTTCACATTACGGTCAGGTACTGCTGGATGACGATGATAATATACATTTTGCTATATACCAAACTTACATTTGTAACTTTTTTTTTTGTTTTTTTTTTTTGTTATATTTTTTTTATTTTCTACTTACATTCCGTTTTAAAATATTATTCTTATGGGCGTTTCCATCCCCTATCCATGCGCACATGTATGACCAATGGTCAAACATATAGGGCGGATATATTGACCACTGAGATTGTAAACGTTTCTTTTGTCCTATTCATCCCTATGAATGGAACCTCCCTTTCTATTACATTTCTATATACATCCAATTGACCAATACTACATATATTTGATGTGTGTATAAGGAATTTGTATCACACTACCTTTATGTACCGTCCAACAAGCAGAGTATTCCATTTGTAGCCAGAGAAAAAATAAAACTCAAAGAATTTTCCAACCGGAAAATCGATAAATGGATATTTAAACGTTCAACGGAAAAACAAAACACTAACTCTGATGTGCTGTATGTAATGTATGTATGTATGGATATTCTATGTGATGTATGTATGTATGATGATTATAAAATAAAATTAAAAAAATAAAATAATGTTTTTTTATGCATGGAGAAAAAAGCGAAAAAATAGAATTTTCTATTTTTGTCACATTTTCATTTTAAAACCGCACAGATGCATTGCAAATGTTGTCTGTTTTAATTAAAAAAAAAAAAATACCAAAACCAAAACAAAAAATAAAATTCAGTACATCATTAGGGAAATTTGCATTGTAGAATGTATATACATATGTGTATGTACATAATGTACATATGTGCACTACAGTGACGATGCATTTAATTATTTAAATAATAATTGGTTTTTGGCCAATGCATGCCAGTATTATAGAAAATTTTACCACCGTTAATGATTTATAATGACACAATGGCCATAAGTAACATGATCGCTCTGAATCAGAAATTTGTCTCCTTTTTCTCTCTCTCGATCGCCCTTTTATTGTATATAAAATTTGCACTGCGACCATTTTCAATGTACATGCATTTTATTATTGTTTTTTTGACCGCAGATGCTTTATTTTTATTATATATTTAATTTAATAGTCCAGCCATATTAAATGAATTTTCGTATCTGACAGTCTGTTTCATTTGTTAGTGGAGTTGAAATATATTAAAAATTAAATATCTCCGAAATAATTCAAATTTTTGAAAAATAAAAGAAAACAAATTTTACAATAAAAGTAAAACTATCAAACTTTATATTGAAGTTTTATCAATACATTGATCAACTATCCTTCCATTTTTAATTTATATCGGATGTTCTTGTACTCCTACGTTCGTTTCCAGGTCAATGGGTCAAACGGGGATTTTTTTTAGATTGAATTTCTAGTAAAACATACAGAGGCTACGATTGTCGATTAAAAAATATTCCTTAGTAAATTGCCAGAACCTATTTAAAAGGAATACGATTTACAAATAAAATTAATCTTACTGGACTAGTATGTGGAAAAAATTCATAATTGTAATATAAACGTCTAAAATAGCAGTAAATGTTTGCAGATGTTAAAATATGTATAAAACAAATTTGTGCACAAAACTCGGTAACGCCCGAAATATCAAATATGGTTTGGTATATAGTGCGGACAAGTCAAATATAATATAGTTATGTATATTGTACATGCTCGTACTTACATAAAGGTACTCGTATTAAGTCAAAGAGATTTTCTGAAGTAATAAAAGCGGCTCGCTAATAGATTGATTTGCCAATATTTTAATAAAATTTTTAATTTAGATTAAGATTAATCATGAATTTTAGACAATTCTTTATTACTTTAAATCTTTAATATAAATAAAAAATAAGGAAATAACAATAATAACTAAAATCCAATATATATATATGTAGCAATATTTAAATAGTACTTTTATTTACCAAAAAAAAAAATCTGCTGTATATGTTTTATTAAGTTTTGTTTCACTTGTTATCAATATAATTTTAAATTATTTAATAACTCCATTACTATTGGCAAATATTTATTTTATAAAAACATTATTCGCGGATACATGGATATGTTTTATATACCGTTTTAGAAGAATGACTCTATTCCGCGATATAAAATCAAAAATTATTTAAATTTGCTATTTTTTCATTTAATTATTCATTTTTTTCATTATATCCTCCCCTCCATTAAAGAGTTTTATGTAAAAGATCTATTACCAAACATAAGTATATGGTTTTGAATTCTAAATGAGACGTAGATTCAATATTTACCGCAGAACAGGGGCATACAATTGCGGATACAGGACCATCACAGATTTTGTCTCGCGGATATATACAGAGAAATACAAAAAATTAGTTATCATTAAATTTGAAAAAAGAGAACTAAAATATTATTTAAAAAAAAATCTGATAAATTTTATCCAAAAATAAAAAAAGTTTTAGAATTTTGAAACAAACAAACTTCTTAAGTATCGCGGAAGGAAAATAAGGAAAAATCCTCTTAATATAATATAGAACCGCTACTGCTTTATTAATTAAGTGGATTTATAAAAAAAATGGAATTTAAATATATTGATTCTCACATAAAAAAAACCAACTACCTATGTTTTGCTATTAACATAATTTACAGACATATTGCAGGTGCCAAACAAACAAAAATATCTTTCGTCCAGCAAAAAAGGAATGAATAAAAAAAAAAATAAACAAAAATGTTAAATCGATAAATCTATTTCGTATTCACGTAATTTTGCTTCACTACCCTTCATTTAAACATATTCGATTTCACCCCTAAAGCATTTTAGTTACCCATATTATTGACACATCCTAATAAAATTTATTAGTGGTCATGAATTTCTTGTTTATCCCAAACAAAACCAATGAATTGACGAGGATGAAGAAAAAAAAAAAACCACATACATACATATTTATTTATGATACATTGTTTTTTCGATCTATGCTTATTTGATATTTTCAGAAAAAAAAAAAAAAAAAAAAAATTCTCATGTCAAATCTCCAAATAACCAATTCTTCCCATACTGCCATCACCCACCGCCGCCACAACATCATGTTCCCAATCATCTCTATACTATCCCTCAGTGGCATTTCCATTGCTCCACCACTGCTACATATATATATGTATATATACCACAATGTACTCTGTGCTACCGTACTATACTGCTAGTCCTGTCCATTGATTTCCGCACGATATTGTTTTCCATCCCATAGATATCAATATAGAGATAGAAAATGTATATACATAGATACAGAATGTTTGATAAAATAGACATTGATATTGTGGTATAGCAATTTAGAAGCAATTTTCCCTGGTAATAGAATGTGTTTTTCTGATTTTTCCATATAGAAATTTGTTGATTTTTCATTTTCGTCTTATTCATCGCATTATGCGTATAATGGCATTTGTATATGATATCGCCCATACCCATTCAATTCACATACATATCAAGCGGTATTATATAAGAATATTTTTATTTTCGAAGGATATTGTTGTTTTTCCAACACACATTTACATAATTACTTATCAGAAATCAATTCTATGGTAAATTGAAGCTGAAATTGTTTTTCTTATGGGCATTTTTGATATTCCTTTCATTGCCAGGAAATGGACGTTATTTTGTAGTAATTTTATTAAATTTTCCAATTTATTTGGATGATTTATAGTTACATAACATAATAGGATGTAGTTACTAAAGGTGGTTTTTTAATTTTTAAATAAGTACAAAAAAAAAACAACTTCACATAATGGCGCCCAACAATTGGGAAAATTAATTAAAAATGAACATTTGGATAATGAAAAATAAATAGTAAATTTATGAATTGAGTACCTACCCAACTTAAGTATTTCTAACTGTTACTGTACGGTTTTGAACGAATTTTCCCCAAATACAAATGAAAATGGAAAATATCTTTAATTATATTCAAATTTAAATTCCAACTGTCATCAGGATAATTTATCCAGGTAACGTTACGCTGATTTTGTTATTTTATTCAACATCACAATTGCTATTTGTCTACTTTCTACTAGAATTTATAAATGAACCAGAATAATTTTAAAATATTAATGACAATGACGTCAACAATATCAAAAAAAAATATAATAAACACAACTTACGACTAAACGATCTAAATCCAGCATCCTCGCTAGTGGACAGCATTCTTGCCAACAAATGTAACATAAACATGCGCACACACAAAAATCATAAACTTTCTATCAAACACTAAAATTTGCAATAACAAAATTGCCCCAAAAACAATTTCATAGACCAACAATAAAAACTGTCCCCATACACAAAATGTCCTTTTTATTATCTATTAAAAAATGCTACACCGTAACGAAAATTACTCAATGTTGATCTACCGATGAACCAAATGGTACTGGTTTGAAAGAGGAGAAATTGCTGCAGACGAGAGATCCTTGTACCTCCGCTACTGAAGACAAAAAAAAAAGTTTTTTTGATTCTGGGTGCAAAACGGATGAAAGAAAAAAAAAATTGTCCATGATCCCGATGTAAATGTACGATGTACGTGTTGTATACGATTTAGTTATACGAGAGGGTCACACCGCATCCCTTAACCAAATGTGATATCGCTACGTTATTTATATATGCAGGTAAAAGTTCTGATATAAAAATAATTTTAAAAGAAAAAAAAGCCTAGGTAATTTTTTTATTATTCAAATTGATCAAGGAAGAATTTTGTAATAAAAAACTGAGGGTATCCTTTTTCTGATGTGTGTTGTTTAGAGTTCTTTTTTTTTTAATCGCATATTCAATGTGATTACGTTTTAAATTATTTTCTTTGTAGGTTACCTTTAACCCTATGTGAGGGTTTTTTTTTCGTTGATCTATGGGAACTCTATGGGTAACGGATTTTTTTATGCAAATTTTTTCTTTTCTTCTGGAATCTCGCTTACAATGTAGATACTGGAGAGAGAATCAAGGATTAAAATTAATTTCCTTTAATTTATTATATTTTTGTTGTTATTGTAGATTCAACAGAAAATCTATGAACGCATACCGTTAATATTTAAATTTTTTGATTCGCTTCAACGATGCGTAATTTACTTCTTTAGGAAGAATCTTTTTTGCTTCTAAAATTTAAATTTTTTTTATCCATAATTTTTTTCTTCTTTTAAATCTCATCCATTATACTGAAGTGTTTTTTGTGGCCAGGCCAAAATGTGATATTTATCAAAATGTTTTTTTTTCTCTTACTAAGTTGGACCTAAAATGTGCAATATTATTTAACTATAATAATAGTTCTTCTCAATATTCTCAAGATATTGACCATATTCTTCAGAAATGCCATAGATCAATCATCTTTCTGCAAACAACAAACTCAAGAAAAAAATTATGACAGACGTAACATTGCCGGACAATGTACAGTAATCTAACAAAATACTTCATTTAATAATCTTCCATTCAATAAATTCTGGTGTTGTAGTCGTAGATGATTCTTCGTTGGATTTTTTTTTTTTTTTTTTGGGCTCACAAAAATATAATTCCTTTTGACCACTACGCGCCATTGTGTAATGGAACAATAAAATTTATTTAAAAAAAAATGAAAAAAAATTTAAATGCCAAATACTTTTTATCGTTCAATGGATTTATTTTTATTTTATTATTTCCAGACGTTGTGTTGTTGTTGTAAAGTCAAAAATGCAATTTAGCATATTGAACCACAGATAATGTGATGGACTTGGACTTCTATTGTAGTTGGGCCGGCCGCAATTCCATATATAATTATATCTTACAGAGTAAGTACACCGAAATGAAGCAACGTTTATGCAGCACGTCATTTATGCATTATATGTTCAGGACTTATATGCAGAGACTACCAAACTTGTTTATTGTACGAATACTTTTGTGATCACTTAACGGATGGAAACGATTCCATTATACATACATATATTCTCGGTTAAATCTTTTAGATACGTAAGATCTTTCGCGATAATTGTCCTACAGCTTTTTTTCTATCAACTAATTTTCTGGCAAACATATCAAATGGTGTTCTCCAAGGCTTTAGGGCCTCTTTTTGATTTTTATTTAATTAATGACTGTACATTGTACAAGTGTATATGTACATGTACAATAAATACTGTAGAAAAATATGCCACATTTATATGCTAATGATATTCAATCTATAAACAGTTTTGACCCAATATCGTACATTATTAATATGTCAAAAACTATTCAGCCTTCTTTTATCTCTGATCTATGCTTGTATATAAATATATCGAACTCGTTGAACTGTAAATCCATCGATTTAACATCATTCAACCGATAATTTAGTTCTATCCAGTCAAATTTAAAGCGCCAATGTAGATGATAAGCTCGACCGTAAAAATGTTCATAAGCCCAATAGTTTCGGAATAACTGAGGTTATTCCATTTTAAATGTGATTAAATTCGCAGACGTTATTTTGTAGTCATTGACTAAATAAAATATTGTTTCTTTAAGGGATACCGCCTCACTACAAGTTACACACTTTATTCGTTTATAGAAATTATTTAAAAGACTTCAAAAATTCTATTAACGTTACATTTTTGGAGTCTTGATTATTAAAAAAAAAAATCAGCACAATTAATATCTAAAAATAGAAAATCCTCACTAAATTGAGGGTGTACGTTATAGAAACAACGGTAATAAAAAACAATACTTAACAAGTATTAGTGAAGGTATAATCCCTATTTAATCTTAAATTTTTCGTATGTCGTGTAGGTGTTGTCAGTCTCAGGTATCCATTAAGAATATCTGCATTATTTATGTACATTTTTTAAAATGTAACCATAGAAATGATATACATAATCATATAAGGATATAAATATTATTTTGATTATAATTTTTTTTTTTTTTTAGAGTGAGAGAGCAATTCAACTTTAACCGAATAAAAAATAAATCACGTGTGGCAATTTTATTTATATTTTTTGTGATTTTTCTTAGAACTCATTCCCAATTAAAATTTAAAATTTCATTTCGTACCGTCCTTTTGGCGTTCTTTTAATGTACCGTCTCTGGAGGATGTTCCGTTAGGTTTTTTTTTATAGTAACTTGATAGTAATATAAATATGAATATTACAAAAATTATAGAAAAAATCTAAAATCAGGTTAGGTTCATTTACAGAATAGAATCAATTGCACAACCCGTTATTAACCAATTATTAATTAGTAGATGCCTTTTTGCAAATGTTTGCTTTATTTAAAAAATATTTATAAAAAACAAAAAAAATTTACTTAAAAAAAAAAATACAATGATGAATTACAATAAACCTTCTTTTCACTTAAAGATGATATCTCATTTAACTAATTTGCACCCCCTAAAAAACAGCTGGAATCCTATTCTGCACTAAACCGCACTTTTTTTCTCTCAATATATTTAAACATTGGTCCTGCAATGCTTGGACAATAAACATTTTAAGAAAATTGTTAAACAAAACGCCCATCATAATGTAGAGCGTAAAATCGTACCATTTATTACAATAGTCGGGCTAGTTTAAGAATAATGACCGAAAGCAATAATATTACCCAAAAAAAGGCAATAAATTTTCTTTGAAAATAACTTTTTTTCTATCTTTATTTTTGAATTGCTCTCAAAAGTGAAGAACAGCCCTGATATTGAGGTTTATTGTTTTATTGTTTATGTTTAGTCTCTTTTTTTTGTGTATTTTCAAGATTACTTTCAATTTCGAATTGTAGGTATACCAAATGGTATTTCAATTTGTTTAAATTTCTTATGATGGTCAATCGTAATGAAGTTATTTTTGGAACGAAATGGAAATTCCAGTTGTAGACAGGTAAAATAATAAAAAAAAAATGCAAAAATTTACATAATGTTACGTAAAACTGTTCTATGTTGGTACATTCATTGCCTTAGACATAATTAAGATTTAAAATAATATTTCGGTATTGTTAAAAAGAGGACGCACGCTTTTATATAGCAAATTTAGTTTTGTAAAATTTATTCGACCAGCACATCAAAGACTGGCGACAATTTTGCGGAGGAATTTATTATAAAATGAAAATAAAAAATGACGCCTATATGCGTCATACATTTTAACAAACAATCCAAGCATCAATTTATCACCGAAATTTAAAATATCTTGCGATATAATTTCAAATTAAAGAATAATTTCATTTCTATGAATTAAAAAACAATTATTTAACGTTAACTTTAAACCCAATAAAACTTTGAGTTAATTTTAAGTTTAAATATAAGCTATAACTCCTGTAATATTTACGTTTTTACACGATATTTGCAACTCTATAAAAAATAGTTTTTATAACGTAGCAACAACTTAAATTAAAAAAAAAACTGTTCAGTTAAGAACTCTTTTTACTTATTGCTATTTATTTAGAGTTGTACAATCGTTACAACAACAACAAAACATGAACTTACCAAATACTAATTTTAATCAAAGTGGAAAGTGGTTAATTGCTTGAGATGTACTCACCTGAAAAACAAAGAAAACAATTTTATTTTTAAATTTTTTGATTTTTAATAATTTCAGAATGTACTGTAGATATTAATTGTATGGCAATAATCTCAAGATTTTTATGCAGAACCCTAAATATAAATTCTGCACTTGTCAAAATCAAAACAGGACAAGGTGTCCTATTTCAACCACAAATAAATGTTTTGAGACGACAAAAAAAAAATGTTTTTTTTCTTCACATTTATATTTACTATATCCGTTTTGTGGTGTTCTATATTATTCGTTTCATTTGAGTTACAAAAGCAGGTCATTTTCGACCCTTATTTTGTTTGTCTGATGCGATATCCTTTGCACCAGGGATATCTCGTCTTATATGAAAAATGGTAGAGAAAAAAAAAATATGTTCGAATTTACACATGTCCATGCATAAAAATGATGATCGTTAAAATTGACCAAAATAGACGATTAGGGATTTTGAAGATTAAAAATATGTTTAGTAGAGCATGGGAAAATGTTACAGGTGCAAAGGATGTGTTTTTGATTTGAAACAGATTTCTTTTTTGTCTGTGTATAGTTATTTTATATGTTTTTAACTGGAACGTCCCTATAAATATTTTTACATTACAGTGAGTACATAATTTTTGATACATTTTTTTTTTAAATCTTTTCAATTCTTCACGTTTATAAAAGCAATCTCTCTTAAAGAAGTTTTCTATATATTGGTTATACAAGTACCAATGTATCTAACAATAACTATAAAGATAATAATAAATTTTTCAAGGATTATTTAAAAAAAAAAAAAAAATCTAATTTTATTGTCGTACGGTCACATATTCAACGTGAACATTACTGTAACCAAATCTTTTGTTGAAATAATATGAGTGTGGTTTTATTTTAAAAATAACACCATAAATGGACAATGGCATGACAAAAACGGGTTAAAAAGAATAACATTACTCGGACATTTGTTATTATTATACATTCAAAAGTATATTTGTAACATAACTATAACAAATGAATTGAAGAACAACAAAAAAAAAAATGATGGACATTTATATGATGAATAGAATATAATATTTCACTTTTTGACAAAAAAAAGAACATTTTAAATTTGATTGTTGTAATAATGTGTGGGAAAAAAAAATCAAAAATTAAATGAACAAGTGGTTACATACTCAATTTGTTCTCCCCTAAATTGAAACACCTGAAGTTGGACCCTATTCTTTAAATGATTTCAACAAATGGACGAAACAACTAGAATCTAAAGAAGAAAAAAATGAAAAAATAATAGCAGTGGGATTCTGTATTTGAGTGCAAGTTGTTCTTCATCATCATTTACTTACTCTTATGAAATTCTTTGGTTATTTTCGTTTAGTAGTAAAACAAAATCTAAAAGATTGATAGTGAAATGAGAATTTCTCTCCATTCGATCAAAAGAAATGTTAAAAATTATGGTAAATTAGGACTTTGCAAGAACCGCCTTTACCGTAACAATAAATTTATTGCCCATATAGACCATTTTATAGATCGTGAGAAAAATAGAAATAATTAACCACAATGCAACCACATACTATATATGTAGTATGATCATCATTATGTTACAAGATAAAAAAATATTTCTTTATATACCTAAATATAAGAAAAGTGCACTTGCCTCTACATGTAACTCTAAAATGTATCGTGTTTGCGAGAAAAAAAAAATATCTATGCAAAAAAGATCGCGATTAAAAAAAATCTTCCGCATGCATTATTATTAATAAATTTAAGTTTTTTTTTTTTTTTTTAATTGTTAAATATACATATATAGCATGATCTGAATTACATATCTGAGAACATTCTCACTATTGTACTTCAACGTACCTGAACACCTCATTTGTATGTAATTCCCGCGCTTTTTACGCCAATACTTAACACTCGGACGTTGGTAATTAATTAATCATATACAGTATGTGTTGTGCACTGTTTTATGAAATGAGTATCTCTCTTGTTTCATATGATTTATTAGTTAGTCTAACATTCTACGATGTTATGTATGTATAGGTAAAGTCAAAAAGTTGTAGCAAGATTGAATTGAATATAACAATATTATGGTTGATTATAGCTTGATTATTTGTATTTGATAGTGGGACTGCATTATAGTATTCTAAAAAATTGGATTAAATAATTTTTTTTGTTTTTAAGCTAAGACAACGGTAAACCAATGAAGAATCGGTATATTAAATTGTTACACTCCACTAAAAATAAAAAAAAACCAAAATCAATTTATACATGACTGTAAAAATATACCACACAGATCCATTAGAATGAATAATAGTCCACATGACAGATCGCCTTTTTCAACAGAGCACATATTTTTATTTTATTTTTAAATGAAATTTGTCACATTTTTTCGCCTTTTAACATCAACAATTTCTATATGACATACATCCATATATCCAACATGACCATATATATACCTATGTTCATGATGTTGAGGCACCACAAAGGCTATAAATAATAAAATTCTCTTATGCATATAGATTTCTCACGGTCCAATGAATGGGTTAAGTTAAGACTCGAAATGGGGAAATCTTTTACAAAATTATAACAAAAACAGATCTCTTTTTTTTATATATATATTTATTTAGACAAAATATCATTTAGTAATGGTCATCAAGTTGATTAATAAGTCTTGGGGTCTCTATGTATGATAAATGATCTTAAATTAATTTCTTCATATTATTTCAGTTTCTTTTTTTTTCTTAGTTTTAATGCAATTTAGACCAAACCTCACTTTAATCGTTACACTCACTTTTACTTTTATATTTAATTTTAATTTAGGTTTTCAAGTATTTTTTTTCTAATAGTGAAAATTTTCTGTCATGCTCAAATTTTGACATCGTCAAAAAAAGGATTTCACCACACATAATTTTGTCTCGCCATATTTGTCCATTTACAAGGGAAAAATAGATCAGTTTTAGATGCGGTCATATTTTGAGAATCGGGAAAAATGTTTGTTTATGAAAATGTTCTATAACATGTTGTTGATAAAACGTTAATTATAGTCTAAGACATTTTTGGAGAACAAAAATTGTTTATTTGTATTCGGATTTGGTATTTCACTGATATGCTAAAACAAGGATATAAAATTTAGTCGTTAAAGAGATAAAAATTAACATTTAGTTATGTAGATCATGATAAAATTAAACTCAATTATAAGTAAATGTTTAAAAAGTTAATTGATAATAGGGAAAATCTTGTTATTTTCTTATACAGTTTGCTCCTGTGATCCCTACATCCATAGCTCCTACATCCATGGCATCCATATGTTGATTTTGACAATTTTTGTGATCCTGTTATTCTTATTAGCTAACTTAATATACATAATATTGACTATCACCACTAATAATAGAAATTTATGATTGAAATTAGAACATTTTCCCCTATTCTATACCAACATCTACATATTTATTTAGTTATTGTTAAAAAAAATGACTGAACAATAAATCGATCAATATTTTTTTTTTTTTTACAAATCCCACCAAAGGCCATATACTGTCATAACATCACCGCACCAACTTACTAAACAGTTCAATTCTTCGACCATCTCACTTTACCATGACATGTGAATGGGCCTTCAAGAAGTTTCAAATACAGAAAACAGAACGAATACAAAAAAAAAAAAAAATCGCTCAGAAATGAATAATAAAGCTGAGAATAACATATCAAAGAAAAGAAGCACAAAAGCGGCTTTGTTTGCAGTCTCACATAATATGCCCGGCGATAACCTTGCGGTCAATTGATGGTAATCTTCAGCCAAAGTCCCATAGTAGAAGAAGAAGAAGATGAAGAAGATTCTTATCAAACCAAAAAAAAAGAAAGAAAAAAAAGAGCAAAAATACAACTACATTCGATGACTCGATGACCATAGATCAATGATTGTCTTACCACTGATGGGTTGAATTTAGTTCATAAATTTTGCATTGTTTACTACATGGTAATGGTGACTTTGTGGTAACATATATTGAGTATTTGCATCTCTCTAGATGACATCGGATATATGTAGGATAACAACAGCAACTTGGTGGATACTTTGAAGTATTTGTTTTCCGACTAATGTGACAATATTGTGGTCAATTAGAAAAATAATATGAATAATGTGACATATTACAATTTATATCTTTACTGTTTATAGTTTTTCATTTTAATTTATTTCTATCATTTTTTCTTTTTTTTTTTTTTTATTGTTACGAATTGAATGAAGGTTTCACTGTGGTTACAATAACAAGAGTAATGTGTACCAATAACATGTCTCTATATGTTAACTAAGTATGTATATACAGTAAAAATACTATGAACTTATTTTGTATCGAAATGAATGATGCAATTAAAGTGCTCTGGAGTTGATTTGATATCAGTTGATTGCTGTTTTTTATGGGAATCATTATTATATAAATTAGCTGTGGTCATTTATGACAAATAACATTTTAATTAATGGCTTGTTGTTTTCATTTACGTTAAATTGATGGAAACTATTTAATTGTTGTGTTTACAAATGGTTGGTATGATCTGACCTAGTGCTATTGTTAATTATTCTCTGATGATAAGAATTGATTTTGAAAAACTCACCATAAAATGCAATAAATAAGGAATAAGTTGCAATTACTGGAACTGCATTAGAATTATTACTAAAAAGATCCACATTAAACTTTACTTCATTATAAGTAATTATCTATTGGACAGCTTCATCTCAAATGGGAATTCTATGAATGTTACCTATAATGATCATGCAAGGTTTTTATCGATGTTCCTTATAATCGCTTAATGTTTACGCAATTATAATTATTCATTTCAATAGTGGTTATGTAATTAATTAATCGACACACTTATTCTACACTAACATAACGTTCGACGTACTTATTCGCCAACAATATAAACATTTTGTATGTCGACGAGGTTATTAAATTTACTTGTTCGCACTGCATGTGAATGTATAGTACAAATTTGCGTTAGTAATACGAACATTTACGACTCTCCTAATAGAAAATGGACAGACGGACAAGAAAAGCTTAGCCGGAGAAAATCGATTGGTTTACTCTACGTGTAATCTTTATTTTTTCATATCAAACTTAAAGTAAATAAAATCAATCTCTTAACAAGACCATATAAACTAAATTCCTCATTTTACAATATCCCTGATTTAAACAACGCTTCCAATATTCATAAAATATTAAAAATGCCAAATGAAAGACATGCACTAACGAAAGAAAAAAACAAAAAAAAAAAAATAAAAAACCAAACCATTTTGTTATGTTTTTGCCTTTTACATTAGGAAAGGTCAGGTTAAAGTGGCATTCATTTATGAACCACACACAATATTCCAAAGAGGCAGTGCTGGATGAGTTGAGTAGAATAAACTAACGAATATAAAGAACAAAAATATACGAAAATTGATTGCGGATGGAATGGAGTGAGAGGCGCAAGCATCATCATAGCCAGAGATCTAGGAGCCGCACCGCCACAGTCTATAAGAGTAGAATGAGGCGCACAAAGATAAACCATGCACCATGCATATATGAAGAAATTATACTTTGTAGTTTTCGTTAATATATATAAAAGCAAATATAAGTTTATTTGATAGCCATCTAGTTCTCACGAACTATAGATCTTATTCATGCACATAGAGTATTTAATGTTTGTTGGTAAAATGTTACAAGCCTTTTGTGCATAATAAGAACGGTTTTTGTTTTTGCCATTGGACACGAAGATTATTTCATAAGAAGTAGCTGGAAGAGTTGAAAGAATTGCACAAAAGAAATTTAATTTTTTTTTTTTTTAATTGCAATAATTAGATGTCGTTTAAATACTATTTCACCTGGTATCTTTTTATTATCGAAGACGACGAGTTTTCTGTTGACATTACTTTGAATTAACAATTTATGCGATTACAGAGATAATAATAATAGATAAATTTTATAATTGAAATTGGTTTTTACTAGATATGTTTTGGTGAAAATTGAAGGAAGACATGTGAAGAGAAAGCAATAAAGCTATATACTTAGTTAGAATTTATCAAAGCAATTAGAGTTTTTTAATTTTTTTTTTTTTTACTTCACCTTTCAAAAAAAGCTTTTATTAGCCAAAGTGTATGTATAACGAGCAATAAACAGAACATTGCCCATCACAATGTCAAACCAATCTAAATAGTTAATGATCTAGGTACATTATATAGCAAATGATATAAAGCTTCATGTAATTACCGTCTATTTAAATAAACGTTTTTTTGTTTTAACAGATTTTTTAATTTTAAATTTAAATTTTTGTGGTTTTTCACTTGTCTCCATATAATAATGACTACTTCAACGGAATGGAAGAATAAAAAAAAAAACCTGGCAACAAAATGTCAATTTTAATTAATTTCAAATATACAAAAAGACAAATTTTCCAATGTAACCACATTAATGTCACATCCATATCAAAAAATATTTTAATTTTAAAAATCAGCACATTGTCTGCATTAAATGAAAAATTCGGTTACATGAAAAACTTTCTGTCAACCCCAATGTTGCTATACAATAAACCAATTTTGGAACATTTTCTACATGACTTTTGCAATTAAAAATAAACTTTTCTCATTTAACTGTATTAATTATGCATCATATAGGACAATTTATACATACATACCTACTATATAGTACGCAGAGACATATATATATATAATTATATATAGTGCTAATAACATGCATTACAATTTGTGACTGGAAATTTTGTATAATAGAGGAAGCAAACCACCCCCGGTCGAATAGAACAACAACATTGGATATAGTAGATACTAGATAGGTACATATGTGTGGTGACTGAGTATGTTTGCTTGACCTGTGTCCTCATTATATTTTCCCGTATCTCATCTACTTGATAATTGTCTGTTTACCTGTGTGCCTATATGTCTACATATTATTGTATTACAGTGTCATGTTGAAAATCATTTTTAATTGCGAAATTAGGGTTGTTAAACTTTTTAATTTAAATATATATATATATAGTAGATAATATTATTTGGCAATTCAAACCAGACTCAATTGTTATTGTTTTTTTATTCATAACATTTTCACATTGTTAGTTTTGCTAATTAATCAAATCGAAAAGCGTACATAATTTTCCGAATATTCTAATAATCAAAAAAAAAAAGAAGAATTATTATCAATTCTAATTCCAGCGATTTCTCCCTCGAAAAAAGTGTAGTTCTGTAGATGAAAAAATAATCAAATTATCAGATATTTTATTTCATTATAGGTAGCCCTTCTATAACACGGTAGATAGGGTCCAACATAATTCCGTATTGTATGAGACTATTGTAGAACCACCGTGTTATTTGAGAATGTTTGCAATTTTTTTTTATCATAATATAGTGAACCTGTGCTATAGTATACCGTTTTACACGAGAATTTTTGAAATTTTCTTATCGTGTTAGATTAAAACTATATTGTAAAAATGTATAATATTTTATTCAAGATCAAATTAACTATTGAATATTTGTATATGGAAGCACCCCTTCCATTACATATTAAGAAGATTCGTGACTGGTATATATGTAAATTTACCTTTAACGCAAATTTTATTAAGTTATGTTATGTGGACCGAAAACTTGTACAGCTTTATAGGACGGATACTTTCATCACTCAAAAAATGTTTTAGGCCACTTATAAGTGAATATATGGTCCATACTGTTTATTATTTCTTCTGTGAAGTAAATTGTGCTATTTGTAAAGTATTTTATCGTACACTGTCTACTTATTTGAATGATGTTATAAATATATTTAAATAAAATAGCTAATTATAATGCCTTTAAAAATTTTTACAGCAATAATAACTTTATAAAACATAATTTTCGCACATTTCTTTTAATTAGCACACAAAGTACAGAGGTTATTGTCTCTTTGTAATGTCCCCATAATAACCACATTCGAGCCATTCCTTTCACCTTCGCCCACACCCCATCATATAGACCAGTGTGCAAAGCTAACAAAAAGCTTTTCTACTTGTACCTATACCTACACACATAATAATCGGGCGACCAACAATTATTTTCCACCATCACCACCACCACCATCACTACCACACCGGTTTATCCATCTGCTTGTTGTGTGTAGCTTTTTATATGTCGTGTACAGAAAGTACATAGACTGATTATATGCGCGGTGTCAAACAATGTACAATGTTATCAGTGTAACCGTCCATAGCATGTTGTTGTTGATAACAAACAAACGCAACGGTTCACAAACACCGAAATTAACTGAGGGGAAATGAATATATTTTTTTTTTTAATTTTTTCGAGATTATGTTCTTTTTGGGGCCTGGAAAATTATTTTGACACTTGTACGGTATAATACTGGTGTAACAGCAATACGAAAACAATTGAAACACACCGAGTTATATAATTAGTCCATAATTGTAAATTCAAATGTCCAATGTTCGATGAAATGGACTCAGCGGAAAACCGCAACAAAGCTCTTCATTATAATTTAGGCTTAGTTGATTGAATGTGATTGTTGGTTAGTTTTTTTTATACTTAAAATTAACGGACGGACCAGTTCCAGAAGTAATAATAATAATAAAAAAAAAACAAAGAATATAAAAACTTAATATATCCGAAAAGGACTCAAAAAGGGATAAATATTATTAAGATTTTGTATTGATCCATATTTACATATCTGGCTAAGTGAAACGCACAGACGACAGAACGTAATCCAGAAGAAAATGTATCGATTTAGTCAAGTACTGTAAATGATTTTCAACTATTATGTTAATCATGACCATTTTTGGATGATTTAGAATTTAGATCTAAACTAAATGGAAAACCGAATGATGTGAACTTAGATGAAAACATCGGTTTCATTCTTACATTCAAAACTGAACTTAAAGGTAAAAACATAGAAATACATTTAATTTTCAGTTCAACTGATTAATGATAAGTTATTGTATTGTTTTCTGTTCAGTTTAATTTGATATACACTAAGACCTCGATTTGCGTTGTTCGTTCGTTCCACAGAAAGCCGACCCAAATCGAAATAATCTATTACACAGTATTCTCAAAAAACTACAATTTTGCTGATATGTGGTATTCTAATGAAGGTAGCGATATGAACATTTATATTTGAACGTTTGTCTTCCATTTTGCTAAAACAACCATTTTTTCCAAAATGCTGGAAATTAAAACATATAAAAAAACACAAAAAAACTCAAAAAAACACAAAATCATATCTTCAAAAAAAAAAAATGGTCTAGCTGTTTGTCGAATAAATTTTATTTCATGTTCTTTCATCAAAATTGACTAAATTTTTTTTTAAAATAGTTCCACAATAATTCTCACGAGCCGCCACTGAAAACTTTTATAGGTACATTAAAATATGATTAAAATACATAATTCAAATATTTATAATTTAGTTTTGTACTTGAGTTCTTCATAAATAATCGTAATTTCATTGTTTTATACATTAAAGTAAAATTATGAGTTACTACCTATAGCGACATAAAATTATACATATATACTTAGTGTATGCATAGAATACACCCCTACAATTTAATAATAAATTTTCCACTAACACAATATGCATATTAGTCGATGCAATTCAATTGTTTCAATTTATAATATTCTATATAGATATTAATAGCTTTAATTTAGAACTTTAAATTTTCCACTCAAGTGAAACCCAAAGTTGTAAGACTTCGTTTATGATCATCTATCTATGTACATATATGTATATGTAAGTATGTATGTATATAAATAGTAGTAGTGTATACTACCATAGCAGAAGACTTTTAAAACCAGAATATTCTAACAGAGAAAATATATCTTTTACTCGAAAATCGGGATAGTTACTTAGCTAGATGAATGGTATACAATATTCTCCATCTAACTATATATAGTTATAATAGGTACAGATAGTTAGATACTTTTGTAATGTAATATCATGATGCAGTTGTACAATTTACCAAAAACCCTCCCCCTAAAAAGCAATATGTTACACAAAACCCAATTTTCCTAGAAATGCATCCAGTTACTTCTCTCTCTCACTATACATACTCGTAGAATATATGTAGAATATTGTTGCTTACAACAAAGTTCCAACTTTGTTTGAAATGAAAATTTCTTGTTCAATTGATTTGACCAAAAGCTCGCATCGAAACTTTTCTTTTGTGGGGTGGTTGTTCATTTGCACGCCCTATGTAAACCAATTCGAAAAGCCAAAAAAAAAAAAAAAAAACTTTTCCAAATATGGCCGTCGTCGTCAACGTACGTATATATCGGAATACTTTTATACACCATCGTCTTTGTGACAATTTTATTTATTCGAAATTTGATTTTTGTATATATGTATGTATAAGGAAGAAATAGGTAGGTTCTTATAACTAAGTATGTTGGTACTTAATACACACGTCTGTAGTTTAACAAACAAAACAAAAAAAACTTGCTTTTTAAACTCTCAGATCACGGTATTCGCGCTCTCAATGTATATAAAGTACGGATAGGTATATAGAGCTGTCGATTTAGGTATATTAGACCATTCGTTCTGTCGCTCGTTGATGAGGTCTTATTCAAGTTTTTGTTTTTTTTTTTTTTTATATTTCTTATATACATACTTGTTGTTGTACAAAATTATTATTGTTAAGCATCCAGCCGCGCATTTGTTCAAATCTGGACCAATCGAAATACGCAGGTTTTTATTTACTCAAAATTAAAAAGTTCATGTTGAATGAATTGAATCTTGCCAGCCTTGAGTGACTGTATGATTTTGTTTGGTCAATGCTTATTGGTTATGGATTTTTTCATATTTTTTTTTTCTTCAAATGCAAATTGAAGTAAAGGTATTTTGTAAGCCATTTTGTATTTATTGTACTAATTGGTTATGTTTCAAGTGCAATTGATTATTAAAGAATGTATGTATTGTGTATAAGCAAATTAAATCATTTTAAATGATGATCATCGATCAATATTTATAGATAAGTCCTTACCAATATTGGATAAAAAACGTTGTAGTGTAATGATTTAAATTCATTTTATTGTCCTTTAGCAATGTCTACTAGCTCTGTAGTCTGTAAACATATTATTGTCTTATTCAACTAAGTATACTTAGACAATTAAATACTCGATGAAGCGTAAGTTTTATTTTTGCGTCTATGTAAAGTATGTAGGGGAGAACGGGGTTAGTTGACGCGCTATCGATATTATCATATATTTTATAAAAATTTTCTTAATTTTTAAATTTTTATTTATTTTGCTACATTTTGTGGAAAAAAAAATCGTAAGTGACGATTAAGAACATTTAATTTTAAGAAAATTAATAAAATACGGCAAATAATCGAAAATATTGGAGTAAGATAACGTTGTATGGAATGATAGGTAATTTTTGACGAAACTTTGTAACGTTATAGCTTTTGTTAATAGTTAAGATATTTTGACAGGTGATAGCTTTTTAGAAAGATCATATTTCGTAGATTTAAATTATAGGAAAATAAATTATTTGTGTTTATCGGGTATTTGGTAAGGTTCCGACGACGAATCGTCATCTTACCTTAAATTTATATAGATTTGGTATAGAAAATTGTTGTATCGGTTTATTTAGATTTATAAAGATTTGTAATAGGTTATGCCTAAATACATACTTTATATAAAAATAAATAGTTTTTTAAGAACTATTTTTCGCTTTGTTTTTCTTATTTTGTTGTAATCAAATATTATAAGACACTTCACTTAGAATTATTTTCTTGTAAATACTTCACATAAATCTAATACCGACGTTTTTTTTTAGTGCAGGCAACTTTATAAGAGAGGATACTATAGTATATTTGAATATAAAGAAAATTGTTTGTGAGATTTTTAAAAGCAAAAAATCATATTACCCTGTTCTCCTCCACCACTGAAATGAAATTTTCTATGTAGAATTAAGCTTTTAGAACACCAAGTTTTGAGTTACATACATATATTAATGATTTTCTCTATATTTTATTAGAATAACGATAAAAATTTGAAAGTCAAAAAGAATTGGAAATACAACTTAACTTGACATAAGATTGCAATTATTAAAAAATTTCAACATTTAAGATAGTTATGGTGATTATAGTAAAAAAATTATCACTTGCGGAACGTTTAAAGTTTAACTAAACGACCTCCTTATAGTATCTGGATGGGTTCATATTTTTTGGATGGATCCCTAATTCATCGGATCTCAGGACAATTTTATACGTCGGTTGGCCTTCTTTACCAAATATGAGAATACCATATCTCGAGTATCTTGAAATGTAAACAGACTATATTGTAGTATTTCCAAATTTACGTCAATAAAATGAAATATGTATAATGTAGGTATGGTTTATGTAAGTTAAATAACACGTAAATAAACAAATTAGAACAAGTGTAATGAAAAATGTCTAAGTATATTATTATCCTTCAACATTTATTTAAGAAGCAAATAACTGATATGGATGAATACTGAGGGTGATGCTGCTGATAAATAATAAATATGGATGAATATGTTTTATTATATCTGTGTTTGTTAAAAAAACAAATTGTTTTTCTTTAAAACACTATTTCAATTGTGATTTAAATCACTTGAGTCAACAAAAAACTATTGCTATTAAATCGTGAATTAAAAAGCGGTTTAACTAAAAAAAAAAATGAAAAGTTGAGAAAATTGATGTTTTGTAAATTGGTTTGGCAATTGAAAAAAATAATTTAAATTAAATTCAAGTCATACAAAATGTTCTTATATTTTCGTGGAGAATTAAAAAAAAAATCAATTTTCATTAAGTTTAGAAATAATGAAATGATAATAAGTATAGCAATATACTTAAGTGGAGTTAAATCGTTTGGCTACTGCCACGTCCAAATCATAGTCGACTTTTACTTTATTTTCTGAAATTTCAGCTTTATTTAGATTATGTTTTAATTTTTACATAATTAAATATATTTCTTCAAAAAAAATACTAATTTTCTATTAATAAATTTTGGAGTATATTTATTCATAGTTTTCACGCAAAGTCCATTGTCCAAATACATTCTTCATATTACCAATATAATAAAATTTATTTCAAAAACCCATTTTCCACATTAACCTTTTGAAGCTTATGCTAAACGACAAACGAATAAAATTATTCATATTATATATGAACAGCACAACACACGTATTTATTTAGAACAGGTGATAAACTGTACAATGCCGCCTTCGTCGATATCAGAACATAAATTGATATTTGTATATAACTAATGCCGATAAAGAGCACTTACATATGGGTAATTTCCGAATTAAATGTGTGTCATGAAAAAGGAAAATAAAACTTATACATTACTATATATTTATAATGTAGGTATATGTGGTAAATATGCTAAAAAACTGCAAATAGGTATAATAACTGATAAATAAAAATAATAAAACCAGTAGAAAATATAAGTGTGTAGTAATATTTTTCTTCTTACGTATGTTTATTTATTAGTAAATAATTCTGTATAACTATGTATGTAACAAAATGACTTTAGACAATTTCAGTGATTTCACAAATCATTCGATAATTCATTTTCTTATGTTTGAGAACATATTTGGAAAATAAGTTTTTATGACCTTTCAAAAAACCACCCAAAATATTTTCTTATCTAACAGATTTGACATTTTTTTTTTAACAAACGAACACAAATTATTTTTTTGCGTTTATTTTAGCTCCCTTAGTGAGTTCATTGATTTATTCATTCTAAATTGTGGACAGAATATTTATAGAATCTATTGGTCAGCGTTTGTTGCTGAATATGGAAGTTGATCCAGTGTTCTTAAAGTGAAATCTGACCAAGCCACTTCCAAATTCCGACCGATAATTCCGATAAATAACTCAAATATCAAAGAAAAAACTTCTCATTAAAATCGCTTTAATAATGGTCACAACGCATTTTTGGTTAGTCCAAAAAAATGTTCAATTTTGAATTAACAACTTTTCTTGTAATGTAATGAAAAACAAATAACCAAAGAACAAACAACTTACAAATACTGTGCAATATCGATTTATATTTTTTTTCAATAAAAATTGTTTTTTTTTTTTATATTAAGTAAATACACACAGAATAAAGCTTGTGTTTTGCATATTTGCATATTATGTTTATTTCCAATACACAATAGAGCGAACAACAACATGACCCCAAAGATCAGAGATCAAATAGCAAAGTCATATAGTTTTCTTATGTTGGAGCAATTATACTTGAATTTAAAAAGCAACCCTTCTTATTTAGCGTCTCGGCAATTTTTTTCTCTAGAATTTCTACACAAAAGACCACTATGGTATGGTATGCCATCCATACAACCGTAACCTTTCGGACCTTTTATTATTAAAAAAAAGGAGCCCAAAATGAAGGGATAGTGTGTGTATAAACGCAATAAAACATGTGACGTGTGGCTATAGGAAGGAAGTTTTTTTTTTTTTTTTCTTTATTTATCGGACTGACTTTAAGACGATTGAGTATGAGTACATCGTATAGGCAGTTTAAATGGATTTGATTTAATGGAATAATTTGATTTTCAGATTTAAAAGTGGAGCTATTCGTTGTTTTTGTATAATCTGTTGAAAGGTCAGGTGATAGGAATATCGCTTGAATATCAAAACATAAAAATCTGTATTACATGCTTCCAAGAAAACCTCCGCTTGGGAAATTTTAGTCCGACAGGGATTCATACTTAGTCAAGATTCTATGCCCGATATTTAGTGCATAGGAGACTGCTGGATTTTTTTTCTTATTCTGCAAATTACATCGAAAATTCGGTGCAAAAACGATCTGATAGCCATAATAATCAAATTAGATCAAAAATGCATTTGATGCCAAATTTTATTTTCAATATTTTTGTTTAATACATTATTTCGATTTTCCAACAAAATTTTCAGAAAATCAGCAAAACCAATTAGCGTTCAATTAGCTTTTTTTCTATGAATGGAACAATATTTTATGAAAAAAAAGCTAAGCCAGTAGTTGGATATTTTGAACATTTTCTCAAAATTTTGTTGGAAAATTGAAAAAAATGCATAAGGCAGAAACGATTTAAAATAGAATTTGGCATCAAATAGAACTTTTGGTTTATTATTCTAATTTGATTATTATGGTCAAGCAGATCATTTTGACAGCAAACATTGCATAGTAAATATAAAAATTCACCAGTCGCCTATGTTCTTGAGCGTGTTGTATATCTGCAACCCGGTTAAAGAACATTGACTGTGCTGCCTGTGCATGTGGAAATGATTGTTTATAAACAACATAATCTATAAACAACATAATTTATAAACAGTCATTCACAGGTAACCCAGTTAAAGGTCGTTTCGGTTGGGCAGATTTCAACATGTCCTGCGTTACCATTAAAGAAATAATTAACGTTTGGATTCCCAATATTCGATAAGTTTGAGTTCTGTAAAAACCATCGTTCAGATAACATCGCGTTGTAAATTGTAAATTAATAAATGAATGTAATTAATTAATAAACAAATATTTTAAAGTCATTAATAAATTAATTAACATAACATCTCCTATTGTTTGGTAGAATTTGTCATTAACACTAAACGTACCAGGGTCAAATGACCGCTTTTCTCCAACTTACTTTACGACTTTTTCTATAATATAATATGTACTTAACATCTATCTCTCTTCTCCATTGGTTTTTGCTGATAATGTACAGTAATCTGTGACCGGTTTTTTTAGCGGTTTTTTTAACCGTTTTTGGTAAAAATAGGTATATACAAAATGTTACGGTAGGTTTAGTGTTAAAAAAGATAGTTGTACTAAATATCTTGATTTGATTTGGATAGGATTTTTTATGAATCACCTACACTGTAGACCTATTTCACCGCCATTTAAGAAATGCAATTTTTTGAGATAATGCCATTATCAGACTGTTTTTAAGTGCAATCTAACCACCCGACCTCAGATTCAAATTAATATACCTAGAGAAAAACATTTTCATGTTTTACCCCAGTCGGACTTGAGTTCGGGACCTCCCGCTCGAAAGGCAACCACTCAATCAACTGAGCCATTTGGTCGGTTTTAACTCAGTTTTACATTTAAAGTGCTTATTTAGAAAATATTAGAATATCAAATACGTTAAACATAAAATAAATAAATTTACAAATTTTAAGGAGACACTCTTGCAAAATTACGCTAAGAAAATGCGCCTATAACCAACATTTTTACTTACTTTCTAGTATCAATTGATAATGCAAAAGTCTGTGCAATGGTTTTAAAACCAAATAACCAATTGGAACATAGCAAATTTTTTGTTGTTCAAAATCTTTGTAGATTTGTTGAAAACGATCATTGGTCTCGTATAATTCATGCAGCTGCAGAATGGCATTAAAATGATTTTCTATATATTCTTCGTAAATCTTAAAAACAAAAAACAAAATTTAAAAAAATAATTCACTCATTTTTGAGAAAAACAAAATAATGAATAATACCGGAAGTACAACCATATTCTTCAGCATAATATCACCAATTCTCTGTTTGTCATCACTTCCTCGTCCTTCCCACAAAAGTACCCTATGCTCTAAATCTCTAAGAAATATACTGTGATGTTGAACCATTGCGTCGATAAGTCGAAATAGTGGCTGTAAACTGTCAATGTTTTCGGCAGAAAGTTCATCACGAAACCACTAAAATTTTGTTTTTAAATCAGTAATCACCATCAATCAATTAAGCAATCAGCAAATAATTACTAAATTTAAAATATCTAAATCTTTTTTATAAGTGCGTTCAGTCATTAAAATTTCTTTTGCCAAAAAATAAGCTTTGTCCGTTGGCCATTTCTATAAAATGAAAATTTCAAATTAAATTAATTTTCTCTGTAAATTAACTCAAGCAACATACAACTTTTCTCGCATCACCATGAATTGATTCCATTGTTCCATTGCCATTTTTAATGATAAGATTATTGTTTTCAACATTTGCTTGTTCTTGTACTTTGCCCTGTGTCTCTGCCGAGCTAATATCATAGACTCCAGCCTCGGAACGAGACAACGATGATGATTTATCCGATCCTAATGTTGAATCGTATTTTGTGTGTTGATTTGGTGGCAGTAATTCGGCTCGACGATCCAATGACATATTGCCATTTATTCCATGATTGACGTCTATTAAAAAAAAATAATTTGTCTTAAGATTTTTCGTTAGATTGATTAGTTAGTTATTTATTGTAGTAGTTAGTCCTTTAACAGTGTTTAGTAAAATATCGATAAACACCTAACGATTAATTTTTTACTGGATCGCATTTTTTGGTATCTGTTCGAGTCAGTTTATTCGGGGTTTATACGCGCCCATTTAAACAATTAATTTGACATTTTTAGTTCAAAACCGTTAAAATGCAGACGTATTTTTACAACTTAAACAGTTTTGTTGTAACTTTTGTCGGTAAGTAAATACCGTAAGTAAATATGCATTTTATAAGTTGTTGTTATCTTCAATTCTACAGTATTCACAATTTTTTGGGATATATTTTTAAAGTAATGATGATTAGAATGAAATAAAGACAAAAAATATTTTAGTAATAGTTCTTTTGATATGCTTGGTGGGGCACATTCGTAATTTAATTAGTCATCATGTTTTTTAAGTCAAAATGGTATGTACTTATACAAAAAAAGAAAGAACTTATCATGATAAAAAAAGGCTCCTAAGTAAAAGCGTGTCTTCCACTCTAAACTGCCCCATAGGGACACTTTCGTCACTTTGTTGAGGGTTTAAAAATCTTTTTTTAACATAAAAATAATTAACTGATCAATTTCATACTTTTACCAATATTCTTGTATAAATTTCTTTCAAAATAAAATCAAGCGTTTTATTTTATTTTGATTTTTTATGGCCTGAATGTGACGAATGTGTCCCGCTCTACCCTACGTACGGGTCGAAAGTGAAATTCTGTATCTTTTTTTTTAATCTAATAACTGATGGTATGCAAGTTATTTCTAACAAACTCTATAGATAAAATCTGAAAAACGACAGAAAAATAAAGTAGAAGTAAAATTCATAGATTTCTCAGATATTAATCACAACAAGTAGGAAAAATTACGATAAGTACGATAAGTAGTTAAAAAACTTTTTACTTGTTATTTTACGTTCACGGGCTATTGATTCTATATGCAAGAGAATATTTCCTATAATATTAACAATAGTTAGGTAAAGAGAGGTATGTTGTACATACAAATCTGAATGTTAAAACTTTATAATGAATTGAAAAAAAAATAATTAAAAAATTAAAGATATTTTAGTACACCTTGAATAACACAAATGATCGCCTACAAAAAAATTACTAAATTATAAATAGTGAAAAGCTAAAATTATATGACGATTGTGTTATATTTTATTCATTAATTTAATACTTGTTTTTTACACGAAATGTTAAATAACGTCTGTTTACTTTTGAAATTACATTAAGCATGCATTACATTTTTTTTTTTACTTTTATATACTGTTACTGTCTCTTTTATTTATTTTTTGTTTTGTTATTTGTTATTAGTTATGAGTTGAATGTTTTTGTTTGGTTAACACACTTTACCAACAAGGTATATATCTACATATATAAATTCTTCTAATCATTTTCTGTATAATTGTATTATATAGTAAACTATATATTACCAACAACATTTTTTTAATTTTTTAATTTATGTTAAGGTATATTTTTAATATTGGCACCAATAATTTAAAATTTATATTTCATGAGTATATGTTTTTTCGTAAAAATAAAGAAAACAACAAAGAATTTGCATAAATTAACAGATTTTTTTCATTTAACTTTTTTTTCTTTTTTTTTCTATATATTATTTAAATTGATTTCTTTGATTTTACCTAAATTTCTAATTTAAACATTAAAAATGGTTCGTTGATATTAAATATTTTATATAAATTAGTTAAACATTTTTTTTTCTTGTCTACTTATTTTTTTGTTTTTTTATAATATATATAAAAATGTTGTACAAGAACAATTAATAATTATTATAATTAATTAATAAAATTATTTTTTTTTTATAGAAGCACTTTATTTATGAATTGTACCAACAACGAAAAACCTGACATTTTTATGAGGATGTAATGTATTTGAAAATTTCGATATACTATACATAAGTACATTCAATTCTGTTTTTACACGGTTTTGATTTAATACGGTCTAGAAAAATAAATGCATTTTCTTTTTTACACGATTTCATTCGAGTTAGCACGGTTAATAAAACTAGTTCGATTTAAATTTTAAGAAAAAATATTTTCAGCAACCGTAATTTTCTAGATATATTTAGTGTATAGATTTGACTTATTAGATTTTCCATTTGTTGCTTCCATACTTCCATACTTCATATATACAGTTACTCAAGTTAAGATCCGGACAAGCACAAAAAAATTAAAAATCATAAGTTTTACCAAAACTACATAAAAATTTTTAAACTTTTTTTTTTATCTACAATAATTTTGTACTACTATTAACAAAATCAACAAGAAAAAACGTGTTTTATCCTTCAATTCAAAATTATTGTAGATTAAAAAAAAGTTTAAAAAATTTTATGTAGTTTTGCTAAAACTGTATATGAAATTGAGAAAAAATTGTAAATACAAAAATGTTATTGTTTCTTTGTTGTGCAAAAAATGAGATTACCTTTTTTGATCCATCTTTAACATTTATAGGGCCCACCATCCTGCATTACTATTAAGTATCCATTTTCTCACAATTCTTACATCGAATTGATAAAGAGTGGGGGAAATGGTGGAGGAAATCGGACAAGGTATATGGAAGGCAGGCTGTGGTACCAAATTTTGATATAAACCATTCATTTATTTGAAATACGAGTATAGTCGAAATGTAGAAAAAATGAACAACAATTATAGAGAAAAAAAAATGAAGATTTCAAACATAGACGAAAGACTTCCACGACTTACTGTTATGAAGCTGCAATCAATCTTAGGTAATTTCTAGGATTTTTAACCATTTACTTGAAAAATATTTGGATTATGGAAAAAATGAATGACGAAATTGATAGAAAATAAAAAAATGAAAATTTTATTATTAGACCAAAAAGTAAAAAGTTCCACGATCTACCGTTATGGCGCTGCAATCAATTTTATATCACTTCTAGGGTTTTTAATTATTTGTTTTCAATTTACTCAATTATATTTATTGTACAGACAAAATAGACACGGACAAAGGTTTTTAATAATAAAAAAGTACTCATACGGGTATATTATAATCGGCGTAGCCAATTATTCCTTCTTTGATGGTTTTTTTCATAATTATTGCTAAACAATTTCTGAGCATAAGTTAAATACGAAATGCCTTGCTATAAACATTGAAATTTGGAAAAATTTAAAACATAAAAAAAAAAATTTAAGGAAAAAAACGAAAGTATCATTAAGCTACAAAAGCAATAAATACTTTATTTTAAAGCTTATTCGATTATCTTTAACTTGGCATTCTCTTGGCAACTAAGAAATACACTCTCTTAAAAAAAAGCACTCTCTTAAAATAAAAACATCAATACCGATTCCCTTTTGTTTGTCAATAAACTTTTTTTTATGAATCGATTTTGCTGAATTTATTTTTGCTATTTATAGAGGTTTTTCTAATGTACACAATGGCTTTTTTGTACGATTTTTTCTGGAACATATCTACCGTGTAAATACAGAATTAGGTGTAATTGCTTTCTATTTGAATTAAATTCACTAAAATAATTAATAATTATTATCTAAATCTAAGGATCTTCTATAGGTACATAAATGTGTGTATTTGTTGATTTTGTTATTTATTTAATAAATATTTTGGCCACTTTTGTCTATTATTATAGTTTTTTCTTCTATTTAGTATATTTTATGACATTTTATCAAATATATTGAAAAAAAAGCATAATAAAAATTTTACTATATCAATTGTTTACAATAGTTCTAATTGATTATTATAAATAACTGTAAAATATATCACTGAGAGATTATATTATTTGTTAATAAACATTTCTAATTTTACTATAAAATATTTAAAAAAATTTATACGAAGTGTTTTTTTACTGACTAGATTTGGCTAGAAAAAAAATTAAATGTTTTTTTTTTTTTGTTGAGCATAATAATTTTCTAGAATGGCATCAGAGAATATTTTTTTTTTATTGTAAAAATCGAATTTAACCTGAAAAAGGAAGAACTGTGAGTTTTGTAGCGTTTTAAAGATTTTATGGTATAAAATGCAACGTGTTTTCTGTAATTATCTTTAAAAAATGTATAAAGGTTGGAGTGGGACCTCCAGTATTTCACTTAGTACAATGACTTTTCTAACCAATCCCGGTTTTCACATATTTTGCTACATACCGCAGAATATAGTTTTGCGTTTTGCTACTATTATTGGTACTACCGATGAACCATTATGGGCCAGGTTGTTTACTTTCTTATTTCCCAAGTATTTTAATTAAATTGATTGCATTTGACTTAAGTTTTCTGTTTACAGGCTCGCTATATGATTGTGTTAGCACACTTATCAACAGCAATTATCACAACCGATAATGTGGAATTTCTTTCTAAGTTAGTTCAGTGAACTGATAATTACCGGTTTGTGAACCATCGGTCCTTTCTTTCCTCGAGAGGAAGTAAGTTTATAATCAGTATAATTTCTGCATTTTCATTATCCTAAATTAAAGGAAAAGAATTATAAATATTAGAACAATATTTTGTAAACATGGTATCATAGAAAAAAAAAATTCCCTTTATGTAACATATTGTAGACCCTGAGCTTTTGCGTGGCCTCTAAGAATACAATTCGAGGGGAAATCAGGGTCTGAATCAGAGATCGGTCAAAAGCTTTAGAAAATGACCCCAGATTAAGTATCTATTCTAAACGACTATAGATAATTTGCGATTAGACAAAATGTCCAAAATATATTATATTTGAATTTAATATACAGCCCACCTACAACACGGTTTCAATCTAATGCGAAAAGAAAATTCTCGTGTAACACGGTATACTATTGCACGGTTTCACTATAACATGATAAGAATATTTCGAAAATTCTCGCATAACACGGTTAGTCTACAATAGTCTCATACAACAGGAAATTATGTTGGAACCTATCTACCGTGTTATAGAAGGGATACCTGAACTTCATATCTGAAAAAGCTCGTTCCTTTGGAAACATTTTAAATAACGCAATAGTTACACGGTATGTATTTTTAAGGAGTAGCAGCGAGTAAAATATGCAGAGAGTAAAAAATAAAAAAGAATTCTCACTTTCTTCATCGGAAGTGCATAAATAAAAATTCTTTTTAAAATTGTTCCGCTGAAACACAGCACCTAGTATCTTATATGTAAATATATAGAAGATACTACGGTCTGTGTTTTAACGGGAGAATTGCTAAAGCCTTGCGGGACACAGAAAAGGAAGTCATGGGCCACTAGTTGGACAGCGCTGGTATAGAATAATAAAAAAAATACATCTAAATCGATGTAGCTGTTTTGACATTAAGGAATTTTTTCTCAGATCTTGATACGTCCTTCTTAAAAGTCATGTTAAACATTTACTGCTTTCAATACATGAAATAAGTATTCATCTAATTTCTATTTTCGTTATTTTTTACCCATTCATTGATATACGACTATCAATCTTACAAATCTATTAAGTGCCAAAATCCCACTAGCGCTACATAACGATGATTATTTGACAAAAGGCTCTAACCCTTCATTCATTTATGTGCTTTGATTATTTAAAATTTAACTGATTCAATTAAAAGATGTCAATTTTGACTATTTTTGAAATACACTAAGACCTCGATTTGGATGGTTTCGATATGCGTCGTTTTTGAAGTTGGGTCGTTTATGCATCGCAATTTTTTTTTAAATTATTTTTTAAATTATTTTTTATAAAATCGTTTATTTTTATTCGCTATTTGTAATAGTTATAATTGTATTAATGAAATGTAAAAAGAAAACAAAAAATTGTAGTGCTAACTTGTTTATTAACACTTATCGTATACGACTATCGATGTTTCCAAATAAAAGAAAATAGATTCACGCTTAAATATCCTAAAATTTATAGTCACACGATAATAGCATACTACGTTGCTTGTACCTGTAGGGTTAACCTTTAAAATTTAGATAATAAATAATCCCCTCCTCAACAGCATCGATGCTAGGTTAATATCATACATACCCTCACATCTATTATGTAATGAATTTAGTGCAACCCATTAAAAGAAGTCATATAGAATTCCTATGTAATTAATTTGCGTCGGCTTTCTGTGGAACTAATTAACGACGCAAATCGAGGTCTTGGTGTAATTATTTGGTTGTAGACAAATCTTTGCCCAATTAAAAAAAAATGATTTTATTACGATTTAGTTTTGAAGAGTGTACATATTTGAAATTATGCTCACGTTTTATTATCTGTTTTGTCTAATGGAACACAGTGACCATTGACACACATACTTTATGAATCAAAATGGATCTGCTGTCTTGTGTTTATAATATTAATATTTAATTTGAGTAATATTTTGTGAGAAGTGTGAATATTTTAGAGGTAATTCATTAATTTTATACGACGAAATAAGTGTTTGGAATCAATTGAGCGATTTGGAACAAATTGTTTTAGACATTTTTCTGTTTTACTATTTCTGCAGCCTTAACCCAACGAACTATCTAATAAATACCGCTTACCCGAGGTCTTTTACGCATTATAAGTATAATTTTTACTATTAAATTATACAAATTTAATAATCACCTTTTTAAAATAAGGAATGTTATTGTTATTAACTAATATTTAAAAGCAAACAATTGGGATTGCTTTTGAAAAAAAGTAGGGAAAAAAACTTTATCAATAACTTTAAACCGGTGGGATTAAAATGTGTGTTTTTTTTTAAATTACTTAGCAACAAATTAAAATTCCTTCTAATTATACCCAATTTATCACGACAACTATTTTTGGCCTTTACGATTACATATAGGTAATTAAAACTACTTAAGTTATTTGACTTAAATTTCGATTTTGATTAGATATACGATACGATAAAAATTAAATTGTGCACTTTAGTTAAGAGATTTTTTTGTTTTTTTTTTTCATATATAATTTTAAAAAATGTCGATTTCCCGTAAAATGTGAATAAACTCTTTTTATAACAACTTCATTTAACTATAAAATATTTTTTGTTAATTTTTTTAATTACTATCCCTATGTTTTAAATTTATTTGTGAAGAATGAGCATCATCAAATTCGAAATTATCATCAGAAGACAATGCTGATGGCGGTGCCGGCGGTGGCGGTAATTCAAAGTCATCAATATTTTCGGTATTTGTAAAATATGTTGGCTCCTCGTTATCAGACAAAAAATCGGGATAAGGCAATTTTAAATTAGATTCTGTTAATTGATCTGATTCAGTACTTTTATGCTTAATACTATCTTCACTCGAGTAACATATATTATCATCGGAAAGGCCGGCTCGATGTTCGGCACTACTTTCGTCTGGTGCATATGCTGAAGACGCTTGATAGGTATTACTACATGAAGCTCGATTGTATGACATTTGTTCGTCGCGCTTTAGTTGACGCTTTTTTTGTCGTTGTGGTTTTTGTGGCGGTGTTGATGATTCCGTTTTATACATTGGATTCGTTATATGGCCCAAACGATCATATCGTGGAAATCCCATTTCATCAACATTATCATGTGACATATCGAGACTTTCAAATTTTGTTGGATAAGATGTGCTCTGATAAAATTGACATTTATTTTCATATTCATATTCATCAGTCATTTGTTCTTGTTCCTCATCAAAATCTGAATATTTGGGTTCACTTGAACTAATCTTTGATAGGTCTGAACTACCTGAATCGATTTCAGGAAAATAACCTTCCGAACATTCGGAACTTTCTTGTTCTATTAAAACCGAATCTTTACTTCGAATGCGTTTGGCTGTTGTTTGACGTTTCTTTCGATAGCCACGTGTTCGTAATTTTGGATCTTGTTGACGAAAATCTAACGAACTATCGGTATCATTACCGCTTGGCGGACTTTTTGGCAATACACTACGAGGTATTGATGATTTTCGTGGTGGTTTCTGTAATTGTATCGGTGGCGATTCTGAACTTAAGCTACTTGAATAGTATGGTGAACATTTAATTAATCGATCAGGACGAGTTAACATCGGCGATGAATTATCTGTACTGGTTGTAGTTTCGCTGTTCTGTGTTGTCGTTGTTGTTGAACTCATTAGAGATTCTTCGTTAATTTTTTCAAATTCATTAGATGACAATAAATGTTCATGAAACGATTGGCTTTGACGTATCTTTAAAGCAGATTTATATTCACGTATTTGACTTTTTGATAGCGTTTTGTCATCGTAACTATGATGTTTAATCAAGGGTTTATCATAAGTTTTGGAATCCTTCAATTTAACTGGTGGGCACGGTACAAATTCTTGACTTTGATATCGTTCGCTAAGTTTCTCCTCCTTATCATACAATTTTTCAACAAATGCCTCACCATCTGATGAAATATCTTGACTCTGATATCGCTGAGACATCAATTCGAGAGATCTTCTTTTTCTGGCTGTTTCATCGTACAGACCTATATGAGTTTTCTCTTGAACATCCACTATTCTTGGTGGTATTTTTATAGGCCTCTCTGTAGACCTTGGCGGTGATTTTCTATCGTCATCAATTTGACTGTCTTGAATTGGTCTCTTATGGATACCAGGCATTGATTGTTCATCTGTTGGCGAATGTTTTTTACTTGGTCTTGCCTGTTTTAATGGTACATAATCAACAAAAGTACTTTTTGCATTATTTGCTATAGTCTCAACACTTGTAGAATTATCAGTTTGACCAATTAACGTTTTACTACTACTCGTTGACCATTCGGTAATAGTTTGAGCGATTTCTGTCAATGTTAGCGTTGTATCATCACTCTTTGTCAAAGATTCAGTACGTTTGTCAGTATCGGAATTAGAAAATATTTCGTAATTAAGAGCATCCGATCCATTGCCACATGAAAATTTATTTTTCGCACTGGACAGACTTCCACTTTTCTCATTAAGGCTCTCAGTCGATTTATTTAAAGAACTCAGGCTTGATTTAGTATGATTAGACTTTTCACTTTTTGCACCACCCGATTGATTCGAAACAGCCGATAAACTATCGGATCCTGAAAGATTAGCATATTGTCGAACTGTATTAGTTCCAGTACTCCATTCAGATATACTAAGTCCAATTGATGTATCTTCCGAATGTGAACTGTGCGTACATTTTTTTTGTTGAAGTCCCATACGAACGGTTCCATCTAAATCAGTTCCCATTGAGCTAGTTTCTTCTTCGGAATGACTGCTGTGACTACATTTTTTACATGAACCACTACTTAATCGTGGTTCTAAATTACGTCGAACTATGGTTGGATCTTCACCAAATGTGCACGAACTCGATAGAATATCATCAACCGATGTATCCGAATTATTTGAACCGCGTGAAAATTTACGGCCCATAAAGTCCATGGGTCTCGTATCATCTGGTGATATTTCAATTTTTACAGTTTCTGGACCGAATACATCATCACACAAATTAATGTCATCTTCGGATATGGGACTCTGTGGTGAACGTGTTGGCTGTGAAATTATTACTCGATCAGGGCTGTTCACTTTCATTATTCTCTGTTGTGCTGAGCTTGTGTCACAACAGGAAATATTTATGGTTGTTCGTAAACAACTGGCGGTAGCAAGTGATGAATTTAAGCAGGTCGTCGGTTGATATTGTAGATCCGATAAACAAGAAGCATCTGATAATTCGGAATTCAAATTTACTGTAGATGACATCAAGTAAGCAGTTTGTTCATATGGAAGTGCTATTGGTGATAGTGAATCACCGACATTTGTCAATATATCATCACTTTTATTATCACTATCATCATTATCACTTTGGGTCAGTTCGGTAAATGAATCTAGCATTACTTGAGTAGCATTTTGCAGTTCACTAATATAGAATGTTTTAACATTATCAATGATTGGTGTTGTCAATGGTGGCGATGGCCAAGTTTCTAAACGCTCTATTTCTTCAACTCGATTCGTCTTGGCATTTGATGTAGAAGCCATTTCTTGTTGTGCAACGGGAACATAATCATATGGAATCTCAGGAAGTGGCCAATCTTCGGAATCTTGACTGCCAGCATTTGAAAGACATTCAAGTGTGGGTTTATCATTGCGAACCGCACGCTTTGCAGATGACGTTGCTGCTTCTATAACATCAACTTGAGTTATACAAAATCTACCAGTTTTCAATGAACTTGACTTGCTAGCTGCATATAAATCAGACAGCCGCTCAACGGTAGCTGAATCACATGGAATCTCTGGCATTTCGGCTGATGTACGCCGATCTGCATCTGATATATACGCTTGATTTGTATTACTATTTGAATCAGAACTTAAACTAGCCTGATGATCACTTGAAGGAACTGATTCTTCATGAATGCTTTCTGATTGTGATGAGGCTTTGCTGAGTTCATCTTCAATACTTGATTTCTCCGAATTTGTACTCCGTTCCGAAATTCGTGATAAAGTTCGACCAAGTGTAAAATTTGAACTATAACATATGATATCCGAAGGATTTACACCAATACTACCTACTGAACTTGTCATTGACGGATAACCAAAACTAGCTGGAAAATCATTTAGATCATCTTGAAAACTTGAATCACTTTCTTTCTGTTCGTCTGGAGACATTTTCTTTTTCTCATATTCGCATTCATTTTCAGAATTCTTTATAGCTTCACCATCATCGTAACTCTCTTGATTTGCCCAAATCTCTTCAATGCTAGAACTGCCCGAACTCTCAATTGGAAATGCTTTCCAAGTAGTATGTTGTTCGCGCTGAAGTAAATCGCCACGCCGTTGGGCTGCACCCAAAGATCCAGAACTGCTTTCAGTTTCAAATGAACCTCGCGATTCTATACTTAAAGAACCCTTTGAATCCAAACTAGATTTTGATTCCAATGAACCTCGATCCGTATTTTCAAGTAATTTCGGTGTTCCCAAATTTTCCGATCTGTCTGGTGATTTTGGTCCATCGGTTAAGCGACATAGTTTTTTATGCGATGTATCCCGAAGAGGCTTAACAATATTGGCTGGTTGGCATGTCGATCCCGAACTTGATTCACTCTCATCACGTGGCAGTACAATAGATATTGCACCATCAATTACATTATCATCATTTTCTGATCCGTAGCTCAAATCTACCGGGTTCTGCTTCTCTAATGGTGAAGTGTTTGCTTTTTGTACAATATTTGCTATTTCTTCGTTTGGCATTTTAACCGATGTAGGAGTCGCTTTTGTTAACATAGAATCTCGAAGTTCAAAACATTTCGTTTGATCAAACGCTTCTATATCCTGAGATATACCAAGCGGTCGTGATATTGAACAGCTTAAACTGGATTCTTCATCTAATGATACTTTTTCTCTAGTAATAGATAACAGCGAAGTTTGCATTGGTTCTCGCATCGGATTCATATCTTTATCAATACTCTCCCATGATATTGTATCAGAACTTCGAGACCGTTCAGTGCTTCGTCTCGATAAACTATGTCGATCGGTTTTGTCTGAATCATGCATAGCCGCACTAATAGGAAGATCAGTATTTGGACTTATATCCGGCGAAGTTCCAATAACATTCGATTCACCCGTTTCCAATGTGTTTAGACTCTCATATTCGTCAGATGTCGAACTTACACGAGGTGATTGATTTTCGTTCGTCAAATTAAGTTTTAAATTTGCACCGGATCGTTTACTTTTTAGTACATTTTTTTCCATCTGCGTTGCATTTTTGTTCGCTGCATAATTTTCATTGCCATCAATTTTACTCTCTTCAGATGTAAAAGATTGCCGTTTAAGTAATTCTAATTTTCGACGTTCTATTATGACATCTTGCATATCTGGCTCATCTTTTTGTGATAGCTGTTTGTTATTGTCACGTGATTTTGGTTTTTCTTTGGGCATAGGTTTATCCTGTAATTTTTCGTTAACATCAGTTGGCACTACGTTGCTTTTATTAATCGATCGATCTGGATTTTGTTTAGAATTAATAATACGAACCTCTTTTGGCGGCGGTACTTGCGGTGGTGGTGGTTCAACAAATTCGAAATTACGATCAAGACTACGAGTTTTTGTCTCAATATCCAAATATTGATGGTACTCTGGTTTTTTCTCGAGACTCTTTGATTTTCCTTCGAATTTTTTATGAACAACCGATCCTTCAATGATCTGCTTAATTTCTTGACTTTTAATAAGAGTTTTAGCCGATTTAATCAAAAGCTCATCGGGATTATCCGATTTATCAGAATCATCTATTGATTTATTTCTATCCTCAAAGCTACGATTGGCTTTGTCCACCTTTTCCTGACTTCGATTTTCATCGAAACTTCGACTAAACTTTATCAAAGAGATATCCAATTTTCTGGGCGATTTCGTTATTAGCACATGATCTTTAGATTGGAATGTGTCACCTTTTGTAAACAGGGTGTCATCAGATGTTGGAAATTGTGGCGCATTCTCCGAAACTGGACTGAACATGTTGATACTTTGTTTCATGGCTGATTCATACAATTTCTGTTGACGTTCCTTTCGTTTCGCCTTTTCAATTTCTGATTCTTCTTGTGATTTACTTTTTTCTCGATTCAAACGCCGATTTTTACTATCCGCTGATTTAACTTTTTCCTTCCCATTTGATTGTTTTGATAATTTTAAATTTTCATCAGGTTGCAGTAATGCCTCTTTTGATAATCTTGACGTAGATTTACTGGTATCATCATTGGTAGATTTCTTTGATTTGCCACAACTCTCGACGCTACTTGCTCGGCTTATAGCTGGCGATGATTTTCTAGAACTGTTCTCAGAGCTTATTGGCGATCTTTGGAATTTATATTTTGGAATTTCCAAAATAAATTTGTGTCCACTGGTTGATTCGATTTTTTGATCTTTGGTCTGTTTAATTTCGACTCCTTGAAGTGTTATTTTCTCAATATACTGCAATTGTTTAAGTAGTTCTATTTCTTCACTGTCCAAAACGATATAGCTGGCCGAAAGGATTGAATCTTGTCGTGATATAAATGTCATTTCGTTCATCGAACCGTGAATGCTTTTATCGCCTTTTTGTTGGGATTTAACGTCAAACATTTCAGAGTTTTCATCAAATTCAACTGTATCATCTTTAGATGAAAAAGAATTCATTGGTGGCAATTTATGTAATGATATAACCGGAGTATCTAGACTTTTGGCACGTCGACCGGACATTGGTAAATCTTGGGTGGCTGTTTGTCGTTGTAGTGAAGCAAAAGCAGATCCTTCGGATAGATTTAAGCGAGCATGTGCAAATAATATTGGAGCATGACCTTTAGAGCGTTTAATAATTGACGAATCAATTAATTCTTCGATTAGTTTAGCACGAGATTTTTTACTTTGTATATCTTTGGATGTAATAAGTGTATAAGCAATATCCATATCAGAAAGTTTATCCTCCGAACAGGTTTCATACAATTTATTCTCAGTTCGTAAATATTCACAATTTTCTAAAATCGGAGATGGAATATTTTCAGTTAAATGATATCCTTGACTTGTCTGCTCACCTTTTGGTATCGTAACAATACAATCTTCCTCAGAACTTGGAATTGATATTGAACGTTCTGAAATTCGTCGTAATTCCGATGATGTCATAGTAGGAGCATCAATAGTTTGATGATATCGATTTTCTAGTTCGGCCAAACGTCTACATTGTGGCGGTGATCCTTCGATTTCGGTAGAACTCATAGTTTGTCCACGACCCCATGCCGACATAATTTTATTATGTTCAATTTTAAGAATCGGCTCGATTTCTTTGCGTGACTGTGGCGGTGAAAATTCTAATCTTGATGGCATCGCTTCAGCCGATCCAAATACATCATCCGAATCAATACTTTCGTCATCGGACGAAAAAGATGTAATTCGAATTTTACTTTTCTTTTGTGTTTTTACTTTTGACACAGATCCACGAGGTTTAATTATTCGTTTCATCGAAATATCTTTTTTAATGATTTTTGTCTCCAAATTTTGGCGAAATTGTATCAAACTCGATATTACGTCGGCTTTGGGTTTTGTCTCCCTCTGAAGACTATCAGTTTTAGAACTTGTGGCTGAATCACTTTCAATTTGACTTAATTTACTATTGAGAGTTTCCATAATTTTCGGATCCATTTGAATGCTTATGTCATGTTTAGGACTAGACAACTGTATAGATGGTGATGTTTTATCAACTTCCAAGGTGACCGGATCAATTTTTGATAAATCAATATTTTGTGTAAAAAGAAATCCACCCTTTCCGTCATTTGGAGCTAGATTATCTAAAATATCTGGTAATGTCTCAACAGTAATACGATCCGAAATTTTGTTTATCGATTCTTTGGAACCTTTTGATGGTTGCTTGGGAGATTTTGGTGATTTCGGTGATTTTGGTGATCTTGGCGATTTCAATTTTTGTTTCGGTGACGGTGCTGTTCCATTCATAACATGTCGCTTATGCAAAACATATGGAATATCATCTTTGAGTGTTTGGTCACATCCACGAAATAAAAATTTCGGAATTTCCAGACCACTTTTTACAAAATCGGCAACATAATTTTTGGGCAAATCAAAATGGGCATGATTTTTACAAACAACTGGTGGAGCGCTGGGAATTTGTTTGTAAAAATATTCCTCGTCACTCGTATCGGCCGGTGTCAGATCGATTGATTTTTGATGAATAAGTACATGACGTCGTGAAGTTGATGCTAAGCGAGAACGATTTGCTAATGAATTTGGATCACTTTTGGTACGTTCCACTATGGCATGCGTATAGGCAAGCGGTGTCATTGAGGCCGGCAGCTGTGTATTAGGATCAACCATTAACTTTGGATTATACTCCTCGAAATGTGTTTTTGCAATTAGCTCTTCTTTTCGTGTTTTTTTCAAATGAGGTGATTCGATTATTTGCTTATCAAATTCTGACATTAGCTCTGGTGTTAAAGGATAGTCAGGACTCTTTTTGTTTTTCTCAGTGTAGGTTGGTGTATCCTGACTACCAGTTAACGATTCGATTTTGTCTTGATCAAAGGAAAATATATTTTCGCTGGAACTTTGACGTCCTTGTTTCGATGGAGTTTGATCGTCATCGTCATTGTTTCGTTTTGTTGTGTCCGGCGTATTTGAATAGGACGAATACGACCGTAGATTTCGTTCTGTTTCGACATTTTGCAAACTTATTGAATGAACGTGAGATGTTTTGTGCGTTTTATTACTAGGAAATGTCGATGAATAAGTATTTTCATTGTCATAATAATTATTATTTAATTTTAACTCCATCAAAAGACTATCATGAGATTTCACTTTTTGTCGCATATACAGTGAATCACAGTCGATAGATTCCATAAGTACATTTGTATCATCGTAATTACATTTTGATTCTTCACTAGAAAGCCGATCAGCAATTTTATTGTTCATTGAGAGATTTTGGAATTTTTGTCCGGTAGTCTTAGGCATTTCATAACTTTTCAATAGAATTTCTTCATCGCCAAGGGCTTCTTTGAAATCTTGACTAGACGAACGAGAATTTGTTACCGAACCGGATGTTTTACTTTTAGCAGTTTCTCGAGATTTTTTGCTATCCGTATAATAGACGCTATCCTTCGATTTCTTACTCGAATCACTGCTCTTTGATAGTTTATAATCATCACAATAATCACTTTTCGATTCCAAACTTGATGTACGTGATCCCATTTGTTTTTTGATTTCTTTGTAAAAATTTCCATCTGATTTAACACAGAGATTTTCTCGAGGTAAATAACGAGGATCGTCCATTATAAATAAGTCATAAATTATGTCAGCCGTACTTTTTGATTTTTCATCCAAATTAATACGATATTTTCCGAATTCCGATTCTGAACCACTTTCATCATCCGACGGTATATAATTGCCTGAATCAAATGAGCAAGATCGTGTATGTTCAACTTTTAAATTATAGTACATTTCATCGTTAAGTAATTCATAGCTATCATGAGACAGTTCTTCCTGTGAACCCGTAAAATCAGAGTAGTAATTGCTACGTTTAAAATGTATATGATCAATGGCATTGTATGTACTGCCTGGATAACTTGATGAATATACTTTCGTGATAGGCATTACGAATTCCTCACTAATATCGAGAGAGTGATTTTTCGGTATCACAAACATTGAACGTCGTGAATCGTCGTATCGTGTGACCGGCGAATCAATATGATTAAAATCAAACAATTCACATTTGATATAACTGGTCTGTTTAGGTTGATACCGTATTTCACCTAAATCACGACAAGAGGTACTGCGAAGCCATTGTTCTTTGGCATCTTCATCACCCGATGAACTATTGCTTTTGTACTGTACCGTTGAATAAATACTGGCATGAGACAATTCATATTCAAGTTTTTCCGATGAAGAATTTTTCGGATCGGCTAAATCAGAATTGGAAAATGTTTTATCGGTATGTGCTACCATATTTGTATCGTTATTTGAATATTTTATGTAATTACTATCATTGCGTAAATTAACTAATGAATGATGGGTTGCATAGTGACTATCGTATGATTCAACCGATTCAACGCCAGATAGTTCTGAATTTCTCGGTAACGAATATGTACTACGCGGTTCTAAAGGTTGTACCAATTCAAGAATTTTTAAATTAGTCGTTACGTCTGATTTATTCTTTATATTTTGTTTGCAACAATACGAAGAACTATTCGGTTCAAACAAATGTTCGTACGAATCACCTTTAGCACTTCTAATAGAATTATCAATAAATTTATTACTAAAATGTTTTCCAATTAAATCTACTGTTTGTCCACCACTACTACTACTACTGCCACCACCGCCACCACAACCACCTCCCCCACTACCAACACTACTACCACCACACATTCCGTTTTCTCTAGATTTTGTCTTAGTTTTTCTATTTACAGTTGCATACAAATCATCCGTTATTTTCGGTGTAATTTCATTAAATTTAGTAATTGTATTTGATCGATATAGATCATTGATATCCATATAGATTATATTATCACCATCATCCGTTGACGTTGCCATACCAATTGGCTTAGACGTCAAATAGGTATTGCTACAATGGACTTGATTGGCATGTTGGTGCTGAATGCGAGTGTCCGCCGGTAAGGCAACATTTTCCGGCACTTGCTGGTGTTGCTGCTGATTGATAGTAGACGTTATCTCCCCCATAGAGATGTTGTGATCCGTTAATATTGTTGGCGATGTGTATTTGTTGCGAATTCGGGAGCATAGAGGTGACATGGGCGCACGATAATGGTTGTTCTGACCTATATTTTATATATAGATTGGTATTTGATATGTTTACGTTTATGATATGGAAATTGTAATGTTATTGTTGATAAATAACAATCAAAATAAACGTAACTGAAAGAAAAAATTATAAAATTTGTATAAACAAATAAACGAAATAAGGACAAAGAACTAATGAAATTTACGTAAAACAAAGAAAAAAAAACAATAGCGACACATTTGGACAAATGATTTATTAGAAGAAATCGATTATGGTCAAAATTTAAATGAAAAATTCCATTCATTAGACAGTGCTTGTCAGATAAATTATGAAGTAAATCGATGAAGTGATGACCATATTCTACACTTGTCTATTATTTACGCAAACACATCTCTGCGGAATAGATGCTGATAAAATGAATTAAGTAGACAAAGTTCCTGTCGTTAAGTTAACGATGTGATAATGAATATATACTACAGGTACATTTATAGATACTTTAGTAATAATTTTAAGTTGAAATTGATCATGATGATTATAATATTAAATCTTTTATTTGCTGTTAAACAGAAGATGTTGCTTGTGCATGATCTCAATGATGGTGTAGAAATGAATGATTTCTTAAACTTAGAATACTAACTTATAATACACAAATATATATTGAACCATTTTAATGTTATTGATTGATATTTGTTATATTTTTACTGAAATAAGTCCCATAATTGTGTTCGATTAAATAAATTTGTTTTTCAATTTACTATTAATTTTTAAGATCAGCGGTATTATTGTTAAATGTAGTCTTCTAGTCTCAGTTCGAATTGAAATCTTATAAAATAATAATTGTCGCAAAATAAATATCAGTAGGTATATTCAAAATTAATTAATACTAAATTATAAAAATAAATCTTTAAATAAAAACTTAAAAGCAAAAAAACACCCAATTAAAATCAAAAATAAAATAACTTACCTGAACTGAGACCTTCTTGACGTGCAAGAGCCGGATCTACTTCTTGTGTGCTGAGGTGGCTGCGCGAATTCCACATGGGACCCGGTGATGCAGAGCGACTCGAGTCCAAGGGGTCTTGAGCTAATCGTGGAGACTCGGGTACAAATGTCTTCGTCTGATAAATCTCCACCTGGGCTGCTGTGACCTAAAAATTATTATTATTGTGAATAATTTTGTTAAAAAAAAAATACAATCCAAAATTTTCTTTACTTGAGATCGCTTGTGGCTTGTAGGATTGTTGAGTCGGTGATTCGATGAATCCGCTACCTTCCTCGTCTGAGAAGGCGTCGTCGAGTCTATGGATTGATTCCGAAGTTCCCATTCCGCTAAAATATTAAAATAATAATTAAAACTAAATAATATACCAACAATTAAGTAATCTTAAAAACACAAACACAAATTTTGTTTATTATAAAAATAATAATCAAATAAAAAAAAAAATACAAACCAGTCTCTATTGGTAGCAAAGGATGTGCTGAAATGCTGGAATTCACATTGCACGAAGTATATGATTGACTTCGACTACTAGTGTGAAGAGGACCCTGACGAAAAGACTGAGACCTGCGACAAAGAAAAGTCAAGAGGAATAGTTAGCCAATTTAATACTAATTGAATTTTAATAACTATAACACAAATTGTTTTTGTTTTTTTTTAAATTTAAATGAAAAATGATAACAATTAATAAATGTAAAAATTAACTCTCTTACAACTAAAGGAAAGAGATAAGACACGAAAAGTATGTCTCAATATACATTAATAAAAATCTTATGAAAATTATTTCTGTGTTGAATTCATGATATTTATTTATGAATATATAATAGCTATTGTGTATCCTCTTTCCTTTTCCATGGCTTTCCTCAGTCAAAATAAAAAAATTTAAACAAAAAAGTTAAAATTAAAAATTATAAAACGCATTTTAAATGTTTATGTATAATTATGAGTCTATTAAATTGTTTTTATTAACTATTGCAGTCCTTATAAATAATAAATGATTTAATTTACAAGCAAATTATTGATTTATTTATTAATGTGGAGTGCCTTGTAATATATATTTTCAAATATTTAAAACTAGTCTACATTTTTATAATTTATTATAAGATTCATAGCAGTGAGTGGTGTAATCATAAAGGGTTTTGGAAGGTTAGAACCTCCTGCACAATTAAACAACATCATAAAATGCTTTAATTCATTTGTTAGTGTTCACCACCACAACTTTGACTTGAGGGGAGTTAACTTTTTTTTATAGACAAGTAAATATTTACTTGTCTGTGCTTTTTTATACAGTAAAAGATTTTATTCATTTCCTAATTATATGGAGGGTGCGGGAAGGAATAGTGATTTAGTTAATTTTCAATTTTCAGAACCGATATATTACTAAAATCTCATCATACAATACAACCACCACCATACATTGATTATAGTACACTCAGATGTCGCATGAGTACTTATTTATTAACACGTTTGCTACCAGACCCTTGGGAGAAAAACGTTCATCAAACCCCTGGATTCTTTTTTTGTGGTAATATGACACCTAATGGAATATATGTTTCTAATGTACTTACAGGGCATTCAATATAAGCCTTAGAAACTAACACACATATATGACGATTGACTCTTGTGGAACCTAACAAGTGTGTTCAGAACACAACAGGTCTCAACATGTAATCATAAATTGTGCAAACAGAGCAGACACGTGGAACTTTTTGTTCAATTAGTGAAATTTTTCCCATATTAATTTTTTCTCTATTGCGAACATATTTCTAGAAAGTTAGACACCTATACAACCTATAAGTGGTGTTAGAAACTTCATACCAAAATTATAATACCCTTTGATATATATATATATTATATACATATATACATATATTATATACATAGAGGTGAGGGGATTTTGTTCATAATAATGTGAATTAGTTTTTTTGTTGTTGCCGAAATCCATATATACAAAGTTTCCAAAATTTTTTTATTTTAAAGGATTCTTTTATTGTCGTTTTCACGAATGAGTAAACGAGCCAAATGCATTGCATTTTTATTTATACAGTCGAAACCTTCCCTCTAATGGAAAATCCTAAATAGATAGATTACACATACATTAAACAATTTCAAGTTATCTACAATTTATTAATCAAATATGCAAATTGAACTTGTCAAGGGTATCAATATTAGAATGTTCTTTCTATTTGTTTACTTTTAAATATTTTGATAATAAAAAATCCATTAACACAATTTTAAGAGTAAATATTTTATGGCACATAAAGTCGCCATACATACCTACTGGTGGTTTATATTTTGGGGCATTTTTACATCAATATCAATTGATAGCAAATCACTTGCATCATTATATAAGATAATCAAAATGTGAGGTTTTTATTTGGCAAAGGCTTACACTCAGCGTAAAGGAATTAGTATTTCTGATCAAGATTATAAGTTTGTTTTATGAGATTTAAAACTATAGTTATTTTCTCGTACTCCTGTCCTTCCACTTCTTATTTAAACAATTAAATTACGTTTTCGATAAGAATTGATCTGTTCTCTGATTTCAGTACATTTGAAATCAATATTTGGGAAAAAATAAACAACAAAAAAGGATAACTACATAACAAAAAACTATATGATGAGAGCGCAAAAATGAAAATATTAAATAAAAGACTCATGCTCAAAACACTAATCGAGGTTCAGTTATGTACCAGGTACCAGTTATGATTTTTTTTTAAAAAAGCTTAAGTATTTGCAAATTTTACTTAATTCTACACATTTTTAGCAATTTGTCAATATTATTGCTAAGAGTGAGATAAACAAAAATTAAAACATCAAACATTAAAATTAAATTACCTTTGAAAGGTCTGTCGTTTCACATAGTTTTCCCGAACAAATTCGATAATTTGCTTTTGAGTTTTGCCACTATACCGAAATGAACTACCACGTGAAAGAACTTTCGCTTTGCGTCGTGGTATATTTTGTACAGCCGTACATCGAAAAAATCCATGATTCTCCACACATTTTTTCCAAAAATTTTTACATTCATTACGGCCATCAAAGAAAAATTCTACCGTATCTTTGTAATATCCCTAGAAAAATGCATTTTATAAAAAAAACCCACATTTTATCAACAAAAATTAAAATATATGGTGTTTAAATAAAAAAAAAATACTAACATAACCTTCTGGATGAAGTTTCACAAGAAACCGTTTTCGTTTAAATGAAATTTTTCGAATTTTTGCCCATGAAAAGGTATTTATACGCGTTATACCTTGAAATACAGCGATTCCCATATGTGCAACAGCCAAATTTAATGGGACTTCTTCGATGTCCTTTGCCGGGTGCATTTTCATACCGTACAATTCGCATCGTCTTGCTGTTTCTAATAAATTTAAATCTGCTTCGGCCGGCGTTTGACCACTAAACATTTTTTTTTAGTTTTGAAGATATTATTAAGAAAATTAAATTAAAAAATTATTTATTGACTAACAAATGTTTTTTGTGATTTTCCATTATTTTTCTTTGCATGGAAGCGTCTTGATTTGGCACAAATCGGTATGAAGAAAGGTATGTATGATCAGGATAGTCTTCTGGAACATAGTCACCACATGAGGCTGAAATTAATATTTAAAGTTATTTCCAAAGATTGAAAATGGTTAATGTAGTCATTTATATTTCATCTATTCGGTGTAGCTACCGAATCGGTGGCTGCCAAAAAAGCATTTTATTCACTACCACCAGCACAGAATTGAAAAATTTCGGTCGTTTTTTTTCAATTCGGTTTGGTGGCTACATCGAGTACGAAACACCGTATTTGATGACGGAGTGGGTATAGTGTAGTAAATATTTGTCAAAGGGTATGTTTGCGTTTTTTTTTCATATTGACATCAGCACGAAATTTTAACCAACACCGGCTACACCATGACGACATTTCACAGTGCTATGACAGTGTGGTGGGTATATCGAGTAGATGAAATGAAAACGACAATAGAAAATATACCTTGTACAATATAACTAGCCATCAATGCTGCTGTATTATCATTACATTGCAATACACCACTTCCAAGATCTCTTTTAATTTGTAAACAAAATAGAAATCTAAAAACAAATTTTTAATAAAAAAAAAAACCAGAAAAAAATCAAAAAAGAAACCTTGTGAATTCTTCCTCAAGCTGTGATGGGTCAGGCGTATAGAATTTCACACAAAATCTTAACACTGGTTCGACTAGTGATAATCCGACTTGTCGATTTAGCGGCTTTTCTAAATCTAGCCAATACTGAAAATAAAATGAAAATATTAATATTTATAAACAAAACAAAACATTTTTATTAAAAGTAAATTATTTAAAATTTAAACCTCTACATTTGATCCTTGTTCCTGATATTCCAAGCCAAAATAATCTGCTTCTAGAAGACTTAATTGGCGACAGGCTTGTTCAAAAAGCATTTTTCCTAATGCTTTCGCCTAAACAAATTTATAAATATAAAAAATTTCCAAAGACCCATTTTTTTTTTTTGCGAAATCACCTGAACTTGAAACATCGTAACTGTATCATCCAGCATTTGTATTCGAATAGCTAATTTTTTTCCACCGCTACTTGGTACTGATGGCGTACCATCAACACCCGATGGTGTACTAAGAGAATGTGTCATTGTTGCACCAGACATATTTCTCGACAAACGCATTGAACCCAATGACATTTGATTTGATTTTTTTTTTGAAGTATATTTGTGTTCGTAGAATTTAAAATTAAATTAATAAAAATGCCATTTCGTTGTTTCAAAATTAAAAATTCTTTCGCCTGAAATAAAAAAAAAATTAATAGGTAAGGTAAATATGTAAATTTAGCTTAGAAAGGTGGAAATATTTCTTTGCTCTTTATTGTGCCCTTGGGCATAAATCAGATGTGCTGGATATTTGTTATAAAATAAAATGAACTAACAGTCGATTTTAAAATGTTAGCGCAAAGGAAAGACCGGTAATTCTGGTAAGAAAAATTCCTTGTAAAACTATAAGATATCGTTATTTTATACAATGAAGCTTCTCCACACACCGATTAAACATTTGAAAAGAAAACAATAGTTCTCCAAAAATTCCAATAATTAGTCAGGTCTATATTTCATGGAACACTAATAAATGTTTCTGGTTGCCTATATTTTATGGTATACCGGTATTTCATCGGTGTATTTTCCAGGACATTTAATACATTTGTTTGACAGACTATGTATTTTTTAGTTCTACAATTCTAATTTACGATTTCTAGTGTAAGTTCTTATTATGGAATGTCATCTACTCACTATATTACATTTTGAAATTATAACATTATATGAAACGGGGGGTTTTGATTTAAGGGGTGGGGGAGGAGGCTTTCATACAAACATTTATGGATTCAACCAGCCTGTTGTTCTTACGAACTCCAGTATGCTATGGAGGTTCAGCTCCCTTAGGTCCTACAGATATTCAAAACTGAAGGTATCTCGCCCTTGTTCTATTGAGTGCTGGGCATGAGCAGAGGAGATGGAAGATATCCTCCTCTTCCTCTCCGCACATCTCAGTATCACTATAGCCCAATATCCAGGCATGTTTCCTGAGATTTGCATGCCCGGTGATAATGGCTGTGAGTGTTCTCCGCTGTGTCCTGCTTAACTTTGGGATTGTCTGTGCTTTGATCATGTTTGGTTTCTCCCACAGACTCCTTGAAGTTCGGCATGATTCCAGAATTTTTCCATCTTCTGGTCTGAAGAAGTCGGATCCTATCTCTGAGAGCAGTTGTGACTGCCTTCAGAGGTACCTTGACTTGGTAATCAATTAAAAGCTGATCTCAGGCGGCTCCTTCCTTCGCCAGTTTGTCAGCCGTTTCATTACCCGTAATGCCCCGATGTCCTGGTACCCACAGTAGCTCTACCCAGTTGTTTTCAGCCAGGGATTCTATTGCGGTTATGCAGTCTCTGACAAGCGCTGATGTTATTGTTTGTGAAACAAGTGCCATTAGTGCTGCCTGACTGTCTGAGCACATCGTGATATTTTTATTTCTTATTCCCAGGTTTTTTATCTTGTCGGCTCTTCTCCATATAGCCACAAGCTCCGCCTGGAACACATTGACATAATACTCTAGGTGTATTGATTCGTCGAACTCCTCAATGTCGCCCGAGTGTATGCCTGCTCCGGTTCTCCCCTCTATGCGGGATCCATGTGTAAAGACTGTGATGTCGTTATGGTCAATGATTCCATCGGCCATCCAGTCTTCCCTTGACGGTATTTTCACCTCAAAGTTCCGGTTTAATCTTGTTTATCCATTAATACTTTGCTTAAATAAAACGTTATGGTTGATTTAGGGTGTGTTCCTAGACACAAATTTGAGTTCTATTTATATAAATTAATAACGTTTTACGCAGAATTTCAAATCGTATTGATAGCATGGACGTTGTTTCACTGTTTGAATGTGTAACTACCGTTATTCTTAAATCATTTTGGATGCAAAGTTCTGTCAAAATAACTACCGCCTTTCTCTTTCATCTTGTCCCCTTTACTTACAGAAACCTGTTTAACGAAAAAGAAAGATGCCTCGTTTGAAACGTGCTAATGAACATGATTTACGAGAGCAAACGAACCAAACAAGCAGGCTTCGAGCAGACCGCATTATATTGATTAAGCATTAACCAAGGAAGCGTTAAACGAGGTATTACTGTAAATTCAAATATGATTTATGTAAGCACATATTCTCCCACACTAATTAATAATATAATTATGTTAAATAAAACGAACTTCTTGATTTTCAAATCAATCAAATTCAATATGGCGAACCTATGATTTAGTTGAAGTTGCTGGATTTCGGCACGGTATTAGCAATCAACTGTTAGTTGGTATTTGTGACTTACTTTATCACAAATTTCTAAATACAGCTGTCAAAACGAAATGATTAACATTTGACTGGATAGCAAACATTTTAGGTATGATTATCATAAACTTATGTCTGAAAGAACGGTCAAGCGTGAGAAATTACAGGTGAAATCTATAGAATCCCAATTTTTTTTTAAATAAATGTTTGTCCTAGAGAATCGGTTTTCAACTGGTAGTACGTGTGCCCGTAGGGGTACAAAGTCAGTTGTTAAGGGGTACGCAAGGAAAAATATTATAAAAAAATGTTTTCCAAAAACAAATACTTTCTTGCTCTTATTTTATTACATATTTAGCTATTCTACGTTTTTCACAAAATAACGTCACTGCTTCGTCATCCATTAGGTGATCACCTGTACCGAAATAACCGATACAGTACCGTAATTTGGTTCCGTGTACTGAAAAATCGTTTTGACATCGGATCGTGCGATACTGAATTGTTCGACCAATTTTCCTTTTTGACTAAATATGTTATCAGACTAGAAAGATTCAATCATGGGAACAAATTGGTGGAATACTTTCAACACGTTGCAAAAAAGAACATTCCATTCAATCATCTACTGAAAATCGTAGCGTACATTCTCTGTTTATTGGGCAATTTGGCTACCGTTGAGTGTGTTCTCTTTAATTAACGAAATATGGTTCAGCGATGAAACCGAAGAGACACGTGACCGCCAAGCATGGAGGCGGCTGTTAGAGGCCACGGTTTTTTTTGGAACGTATCTACCGTGTGTAAAAACAGAATTGGGTGTATATATAAAAATTACTGTTTTTTAATTAATATATTAATTAATAAATGAATAAAATCATGATTTGCGCTGAATAAAACTGTTTATATTGGACATATTAGTTGCAAAATTTCATTTTTGTGTACCGAAATTTGCTCGGCGATAATTGGTCACGTTAGTCATACATTTAGAAAACACTTTCTATCAGAACGCAGTGAACAGTTGTAAAAAATCTAATAAGAAAATTAAAATCGTTTTTTAAAGATAAAGTGAGTATGTATAAGTTGTTTACGATAATTTTTGTTTTGGGGTACAACAAAAAAAAATGGTTGGGAATCGCTGTCCTAGAGTTTAAAATCTTAGGTTTTCTCGACCGAAATGTAGTTAGTAAGCTACGTTCAGACGATAAGTTAACTGTTCATATTTGAACAATTAACATATCGACTGAACGTAGCTTGTTTTACTTCTACATATAACGACGAAATAATCAAGTCTTGCTTTTGATTAAATAATTTTTATCTAAATCAATAAAATTAAATACCACCGGGTTAGTATCAAGCGTAATTTAAAAACGTTATTGTTGGCCTTCAGCTACAAATTCTGGAAAGCAATTTTTAAGTAGGTACATACGTGCAAATGATGGAAAATCTCATTAAAACATTTTAATTTTATTACAATAATAAAATTATTTTAAATAAATTATCAAATTTTAGTCTACTTGCGTCAAAGCACATGAAATAAAAATGTGATTTGCTTTTTATCAATTTTGTTAAGAGACAATTCGCATTTGTATCATTTATCTATTGATTCATTAATATTTCCTTCCTGGTTTATTGTATTCAGAAGTTAAAAACTAATGTTCATCTGTTACATATTTTATACCCTACCTTCAGCCCACAATATCTACATTGATTGATGTAATAATTTAATTACAAAACAGTTACATATACTCGTATGTAGTTCCTTTTGTTAAACTTCTAAAATAGAACAAAACAAAAGCGACAATTTTGATATCTTACAAATAAAATTTGAAATTTATACAATTGTAGAATAGTGAGCCGCAGAAACAAAGTTTAGAGAAAATCATTAATGCCGCAAAAGTACTCCTACAAATACTGAAGATTATGGATTGATGAATGAATATTTATTCGTATAATTAGTAAACTAAGTAAAATTTGATTATAATAATAAAATTTAAAAAGGTAAAGCGTCCTTAGCGCTCTACACTCCATCCCTTGAAGACCCAAATTATTATGCATTCTCTCGTTCGATTTAAACCATATTCACATCAACGTAGAAATTATTCTCAGTGGATAAACTGAGATATTCTGACGGATCTAGCTGAAAAATCAACTAACAACACTACACATAAAATGAGAAACGCGAATATCCAGAGCCGATGATGAATATCAAATTCATATTTTTCGAAAATTTTAGCGTGTTTTCGGTAGGCAGGGCCGGTTGTAGGTATTTGGCCGCCTGTGTGCAATTATTATTTGGCCGCACCTATGCAGTAAATAAAATAAGAAAAATTCAATACCAATGATTAAAAACCCTAGAATTGACATCAAATTTATTACAGCGCCATAAGATCGTGGAACTTTTTGGTCTATAAATGAAATCTTCAATTTTTTATTTTTTATCATTTTAGTTATATTTATTTATCTAAATATGTACCGTCCAAATTTAAAATATATTAAAAATACTTTAAAATTTTGTAGTCAGTAGTGAAATATAATTATGCCTTAATGTCACAAAAATACTGAAGACTTCGAAAACAAAATAGGTATGATGAAATGATAAAATTACAAAACTTAAGAAATATAACTTGAGTTTTCAGTGATGCAGTACATAAGCATTATATAGTCGATAAAATAAAAACAGTGAATAGATCTTGGCCACCCGTGTGCGGTGCACACCTTGCACATATGCCAGAACCGGCCTTGTCGGTAGATGTTTTACAAAATCTTTGTACCCTTAATCAAAGTAAATTTTATTTTCCTTCACAAATTAAATAATTTCTACCTTAAAAAAAATCATTGTGCTTGTGTTTTATGGAAATAATTGCTAAAGCATACGAAATAATAAAAAAAAATGAATAAGAATATTTTTAACCGGAATAATATTCTCTTTGAAATTGTGTAAAAAAATTAGGTTAATTATGGAAAATTTTGAGAAATAGAAATTTTTTTTTTCAGATTTCGTAAATTTTTTTCCATTTTAAAAGTTTACTTTTTTTTCAAACATTATGAATGTAGAATTATTAAACCGAAAATAAGATAGGGGGCATTAATATTTAAATTAACCCTAAAAATAGATTTCCTGGCCTTTTTATAGAAGTTATAAGCACAAACGTAGTTTTTGATCCCTTAAACTTTAAATCATTAAACCATATATAATAAATATTGTTTTTGGCCATAAATATGTACTTTCTGCAATAAATTTAATTGAATCTATAACACAAAAATGTAAAATCCTCAAAGGTGATGTATAAATAAATCTATATAACCATTAATTTGGTGCTTACTGCTTAAATATTAATCATTAAATTAAACATATTAATAAGACGACAAGTAAGACGGCGATTGTTAAACTTCAAGATGTATGAATAATATATGAGATATCGATTATTCATTTACTCTTCTGAAAACCAAGATGTACATAAAGTATTAAAAATATCTTACTAGTTCTATTCGAATATGTCAAGATTGGTGATGGGATAAGTGTCGAGCACAAAACTTTACAAAGTTAAGATGTTAAAAATGTGAAAAAAACGTACACCCCAAGTTTCTAGAACCATCGACGAGGGGATACATACTGTACAATACAGTAAAAAGGAGTGCTCCATAAGGATACCTTCAAGTACTAATAACAAAAAACTGACATGTCTAATCTATATTAAAATGTAATACTCTCTTTGACCTAACTATTCCAGATGTGTATAGATTTTATGAAAAATTACTGACGATTGAACACTTTTATGTTTAATAAAAAAAGTTGAAGGCATGTAATAGTATATAGTAGTAGATAGATAATAATAATAATAGATAGATAGATAGATAGATACATAGATAGATAATAGAGATTAAGACCCTATAGCAGCAAAGATTATGACCTTATATCAGTAAAATGGAATAGTCGGTATGGAATTTTTTAGCTTAAGCATAAACTAAATTTTTAAGACTATGTGAGACGCATAGTTTTAAAAAATTCTCTAAGTATGTATATTTATCGATAAAGTTGTACATCATCTGATTGGTGTCATATGATTTAGGTCAATAAAAAATATTCGAACTGAGTTTTGTAAAAAATTGTGTAAAAATATTTCAAAAAGAATAAATGCATTAAGTTAAATAAAGATTTATAGATGTTTCAAACTGTCTTATTCTTGAAATACTTAAATATACATTTGATCAATTAGTGTATTATTGTGAATTTTTGTCTGGATCAATTAAGTTTTAATAGTCTAAAAAAAATTATCATTGCAAAAAAAACTCTATTGTCATTCTTATTTTTACTAATTTTATGGCGGTATAAATGATTAAGCCACAGAAAAAAAAATTAATTAATTAATGACTACATATTGCCAAAGAGCATATAAATTGCTCATTCCACCCACAATTTGTCTTATGTCAATTTATTCAATTCCATTTGGATTTTCGTTCGCCTTTGGCCATATTGAGTTATTGACTTTTCAACTAAAAGAAAATGTTTTTCCCTGCGTTTATTCATTGAAACGATACCGTACCCAAGAATTACCCCCAAATTCAACAGCCTAATGTAAATTTCATATGTATGAAAATAAAATTCATTAAAATGAAACGATATACTCCAGAAAAACTGCATTATGTATGAAAAACAATTCAGGAGGCGACCTACTTTCAAGATTAATGGTAATATTGAAATAGCTCTGGAAAAATGCTAATGGAAAACAATTTATTCAATATATTTGTACCATTCTAAATATATTGAGAAAGGTTTTGATAGATTGAAAATAGATTTGTTCAATAAAACATAAATTCGTACAATATATTTTGACTGAGATTTTTTTCCATCTTTCTCGACGAAAAAAAAAACATTTCCATTTTTTACTTACGTTAATGTAGTCGACCCTACATATTCATAAAATTTATTACGTATATTACTGTGAATAGAAAACAGTTTAATAGCACAGTTTTCACTTAAATATCACTGATTATTCTTATCAAATTCATAATATTGTACAAGACATTAAATTGCGACACTTTTTACATACACGACTATACACACCCAGAGTGAACGCCATTTTGGAGAAATATATCACTTCCAGTGTTGTCGTTTTGACAAATATTACCGTAATAGATCTAGTCTTACAGTAGGAATAAATTGGAATAGAATTAAATGGAAAATTCAAAATATCTCATGGTATTTTCGAACACTAACATCAATCGTTTCAACAATAATTATAGAACATATAATTATGGTTTCAAAATTGTACCGTTTAGAAAACTAATAGAAGTACTAGATTTCAAATATGAAATATCCAGTTGCGGTGTTATATGGTTTGACTTAATAAAACTTATTATATACACACAATTTGTAGAAGGTTAAATAGACAGTAAGTTACTTGGCGGAAAATTTAAAATTCCTTCTATAACGCATTTTTACTACAACGCGGGCTTGAAATTGATATTTCCAAATATTATGTTTTTAGATTAAAAAACCCTTAAAATCAAAATAATTTATAGGTTTTGGGTTTCTTGTCTCGTATAACGCGGCATTTTTGTGGAACCTAACCTTTGCGTTATACATATAGGTTACCTGTAATATAATAATCAGGAGTTAGGATGTTTCAGCTTTATTTAGTTGTTTAGTTAATTGTTATCAGATACGTTGTAGATAGACGGAGTAGATTTCTAATCAGCACAGTGAATTGTTTGTTAGAGTAGTAGATCTTCTCCATTTGTAGAAGAACGACACTACTGATCAGTTCATCAATGAGTGTCTTTACTAAGAGTCAGGCATGTAAACTTTTTAAACGAAATTTAGTGCGTTCTATAATTTCTACCAACCGTACAAAGTTTACCCGTTAATTCTGAAGAATTTAGATTCGTGGGTACCCGAAGATACTTCTCACCTGACCTTTTTAGTTGATATTTTTGTATTCAAGACTTTTTTTAAATTACAAAACCAAAGTCGTCAAAAAACGTACCTTTTTAAATTTAAGTACAAAACATTTGATATAAAAAAACAGTATGACAAATACAGTTTTTCGAGTCGAATGTTCAAATTTTCCGTCTGTAGTGTATTCTCTCTCTAACTCCTAACTTCTTCAATTTCAATTGCCGTACATATATGGAATTTAATCGTCAATTTGGGTAGTAATCGTTTTAATGAGGATCCACCGGATTCACCAAAGGTTGCCACCAAATTTTATTTGTAACGCATCGAAAAAAAATGTAGTTTTTATTGTCAAATTCTGAACGCATTGAGCTAGAAAAGACTTTAATTTATCACAGTAGGCTTCTAGTTTGCGCAGGACGGCTGGTATTAAAAATGAACAAAAACCCCCACCTCTTTGACCTCTCATACAATTTTTTTGTAAATAACATGTTTTCTTGCGTTTCCAAGCAAAATTTCTAAAAAACTAGTTTTTTATTTTGCATAAAACGGATCAATGTCTATTTTTCAGAATGTATGAGGATGAATCCACCCCATCTCCAGAAATATTTCTGTTATTTTTTGTTTATTTCATATTGTATTTCCAAAATTTTTTCTTATTTTTTTTTTAGCAATTAAAACTAAAAATATAAGTATTTTTAAATTTTAAGTTAGGCATGATATCAAAATTAATCTTTTTCACAAAATGTGACTCACAGTCACATAGTACATTATTACGTTACGCTGTAGAATATGCACATTAAAAATCAACCTTTATGCGAATCATTCCTGTCGAGACATATTGTTTGGATAAATAAATGAATATAAACTATAAATAAAAACAATAACATTTTAAATATTCCCATGTTTCTCATAAGTGACTGAGAATCACATTGTGGTATGATTCGTTACGAAAACACGTGCTACGATTAGGGAATTTTGTGCCGTCCCTATTGTTCGATTGGGATCGATATAATTTTTTGATTTTATCAAAACTCTCGAGATCAAGGCATTGGCCACATGCCAACCAATCGATTTAAGATTTAGATTCTTGGATACGGCTACAAATAGCTATAATTACAACCAAACTAAAAAATATCAAGCATTTTTTTAATAAATTATCTCCCCAATGCCAATACATGGATGGAGCCCATTAAACTAAATCGTTCAGTTGTTAAAGGAGTTCATTTCCATTTTTTGTTTAAGACTGATTATATTAATATTCCAGTTCAAGAAATAAAAATTAAATTATTATTATTTAAGAAAATCTATATACAGAATATAATAATTGACATTCACTTTAACACATTTCAATAACAAAATTGTAAATATATAAATAATAATAAAAAAAAAAACTATTTATTGTAATAAATTATAGTATTTCAGCTAAGATAAAATTGTCTCTGAAAAATTAAAAATATTCGATTAAAACAACAATTTTCAAATTAAAAAAATCAATTTTGAAAATCAAATAAATTAATGAATAAATTATTTTATTGTTACGAGTACTCGAGTATATAGAAAAATGTTTTGACATATTGATTTTAAATTGCTATATTCACTGTATACTCAAAGATTTATGCAAATTAAAAATTAACGATTTTTTACTGCAACAATTACATAAATAGTTACATCATAAATTAATTATTTCAATAAAAACATTATTTATTTTAAATGGTCCAACTATAAAATACACAAAAACGGCTATCTCTAATGAGAAAAAGGTTCAAAATTCCATTAATAAAATATGGTAAGGTATGGTTATTTATAAATACTTTTTAAAAAAATGCAATTTTTCACTTACCCTTTTACCGTTGCATTCACATTTGGCTGTAGATTAAATCACTTTGCCTGTTTTGTTCGATGGTAGATTTTTAACAAATACATAAAATGGGGAGAGACAGTTATATTGAATAAAATGGATTAATAAGAAATGTACGTTTATTACTTTGATTGCCACCTTTATGTTGGAATTTGAGATTGGTTCATAAATAAATGGTAAAGGAACGAAGGAAAAAGGAAACGGAAAAAGGCAATAAGTTAATGAAAGAAAAAATATAATATAGCAAGCTATGCAGCAAATTTCTGTGCTTAAGCCGTTAAGCGCTGTAGTCTGTTGAGAAGACTTGTCTGTTGAATATAAGTTGCTATTGCTGCTGCCATTCGATTGAAATTGATAATTAATTTGCTCACAAATTACGTAATTATATTCCTGAACTAGAATACATTTCTTGAAATATTTCTATTTATATTTTTGTGACCAATTGAAAAAAAAACGATCTTAATTAAAAAAACAAAAATTTGGATTAATTATTACTCGTTAACAAACAAACAAAAAACACCATGCAAAGCATTCAATTCTATTAATTTTAGAACACCAATTGAATTTACTGATTTTTTATTATTTTGTAATTTATCTCTACTTACAATAATTTCTATTTCTAATTATTATTATTAATTAATCTATTTACAATTAATTATATAAATGTAACCATAATTACATAATTTATTATATCAAAACCTATCGAGATCTAGTTAAATAGAATTTGAGAAGTATATTTAAATTAAAAAACTTGTAAAGAATTCAAAGGAAAATTTAAAATAAATCATATATTATGATTAATTGTGTAAAAGTGTAATTTTAATTGAGGTTTTAGTTATAATTAAATCTTACATCCGTTCTCGAGAAATTGATTTTAAATATAAAAGCAAAACTATAGATAAAATATATACAGTCCAGAGTTAAGCAATAAAAATTTGGTTGAGTTTTGTTGTTGGAGGAATATTTTGAAATATTTAGAAATGAAGCAAAGAGAAGAAAAGTGTTATATAACACCATGGTAAAATAAAACAACAAATTCAAAGATTTATACGACAAAACGTCGTAAACTAAACTTAAGTTTGGAAATTGTTAAGTCATTTGTTTTCTCCTACTCTGAAAAACAATTTATTTGCATATTACAAATTATTTGCATTTATGCTAACAACAAAAAACTGCTAAGTAAAAGCTACACGGCTTCCACACTAAATTACTCTTCCCCCAACGACATTACCGAAATTTCAATTCGCTAGCTCAATGCGTTTTGGAGTTAGCGTGTATACAGCTGAGCTAGCGAGCGAGCGATACGAATAAAAATGTCTAAAACGTAGAGGAAACACAAGAACTTTGGACAAAAAAAAAAGGGAAAACAGAGCGCTTATTTTTTAGTGTGGAATCAAAATTTAAATTTATCAAATGTTTGTACTTTTCTCATCACATAATTTTTTAGCAGTTTGGTTGTGTATGGTTGGCAAAAAATTAAAAAAATCATTTTTATTTTTAATTTAGTGTATAAGTAAAATAAGCAAAATTTTAAAATCAAAACCGAGGACAACTAAATGTTGGTTTACTGGCTGTATAAAACTGAATAAAAAATGATTAGTAATTTAATGCACATAAAAAAAAACAACAAAAGCATATCAATAAAGAAAATTATTTGAAAAAAAAAACATAATTTGTATAAATTAATTCTTAAATAATAAATAATTTTTTTTAGTTGGAATGGAGGAGGGCATCAAAATGCAAAATATTTAAAAATAATTCAACAACATTACCAATGTATTGTTTTTTCCGAAAGACGTCTGATTATGTTTTGTACAACGTCCGAACTGGTATGAATGCCTCCTAAATCTGAAAATGATAAAATATGTGGAAATTTTACATTCCTCCCGGTATAGTAAATAACAAACAACAACAAACCTGGGGTGTGTATTTTATCTTCGCATATAGTTTTATAAACCGAATCGGATATAGCATCAGCATGATGGGCATGTCCTAAATGGTACAGCATATCAATTGATGCATTTATCATGGCAACTGGATTGGCAATATTTTTACCAGCAATAGCTGTGCCTGTATTACGTGTGCCCGGCTCAAAGATTGCATACTGATGACAATTAAAAAAATTAAATTTGAAAAAAAATTAGAAGCAAAATTGTTTAAAATCATCAATTACATGGTCACCATAATTTTTGCCCGATAACAGACCAGCACCGCCAGCAATGCCACAAATTACGTTCGATACAATTGTTCCATATAAGTTTGTCATATTCATAACTTCAAATTGATGTGGATTGGATACAAGTTGCATACAGCAATTGTCAATAATCATATCGTTGTGTTTAATATTGGGATATTCTTTGGCAATACGTCTAGAAGTCTCCAAAAATAGACCATCCGATAATTTCATAATGTTAGCTTTGTGCACTGTTGTTACTTTTGTTCGGCCCGAATTTTTGGCAAATTCAAATGCGTATCTAGCAACACGTTCAGAATTTTCTTTTGTAACAACTTTCATGCTTTCGACAACACCAGGAACGCTCTATTGGGAGATAAATTTTGTTAGGAAAATTTCCCAAATATTCAAGATGTTTATTACCTCATGTTCCAACATAGCATATTCACCTTCGGTATTTTGTCGTATAATGACAATATCGATATTTTGATGACGACACGGTATTCCCCAATATGATTTACATTCCAAAACATTGACAAACAGATCGAGCTCATTGCGCATTGCAACATTACGAGAAATTGTATCGATTCCTTCGTCTTTGGTTTCAATATTACCTTTAATTAGAGAAAAATAAATATTGACACCTTTTATTCAAGAGTTACTTGTAAAAACATTAGTATGAGAGATGCACCTTTAATTGCTACACCATTTCGTTTTATCGATGTGATTGCATATTCCAAATCATCATTTCCTTCACTATTTGGATCGATATCGATAATTTCAAAATCAATTGGAACACCAGCATAACGGAAAATTTCCCCGACATAGGTCATCAGCTCTGGACCAATACCACCACCTGGCAGCATTGTTACAGCATGTCGGCCACCATATAGGGCTTTTGGGATGGCAGTCTAAAAAATAAGATTATAGAGAATAGAGGAATTATTTTTAATCTTTTCATTAGCAAGTTCGTTCACTGATGAGAATATAAGATTCCTATGACGAAATCGGATTCCTATTTTCCTCCAAATGAGTTAAGCTACTGGTACAATGCACCGCACCGTTCCGCTTCGTTTTAAAATATTGAAAATGTCAACATAGCATGCAAATGCATAGGCTTTACGGAAGGTATGTCCAAATGATCGGAACGAAACGGTACGTCGAGAGTTGGCAACAATTAAAATTGAACGGAATGGAACGGAACACATAACTTCAATTTGGCTTTTGGTTTTATTCGATTTGAGAAAATAATCAATGAAAATAAACTTTTTTAAGTTCTGCTCTATGATGAAAATCCAAAAATCTTCTCGGTATTGAGCAGTAGTTAAAACATAGTCGTATGCATCAATTAGTTTAGTTAGCATATTGTTCATTAGTCTATATGTATTGTATTGATTAATAATTTAAGATTTTATGCTGAGATATGTCCAATGCGTCGTAATTTTACGGTTGTAAATTAACTTAGGGAATCCAAAGAAAAAATTTCACAAAAGAACATTCCAATCATATCTATTTATTAAAATTGATTAATTATGTAACTTACCAATTTTTTCTGCAGTGTGTGCTTGGAGGCATATCCCTAAAAATGTTTATATTAGAAAATTATGTAACAAAAAAGTAAAAATTTTCACTACTTACTCGAACAGATAATGGAACTACCAATTCTTTGGCAAACTTAGCTAATCTTACTGCCATACTTGTTTCTTTAAGTAATAGAAAGTTTTTATTTCGTTATATTTACAGTATTCTATGAAAAAATATTTTTGTAAAATATTTTTTGCACTTTTGCAGCGCTATTATAGCCGCTGTCAAAACTTTTTTGGAGGTTATGTAAAAATATGTTCAACCAAAATGAGTGTGTTCAATTCTTCAATAATTTGGTGGAATTTAAAAATCAAGAGAAATAGGAACTTTTTGGTTTAGAAATAATATTAAGAGTGAGTTCTCGCCATCGCCATTCAAAGGTGCAAAATTTTGAGTTTGATAGCTAAAGTATAAATGCTAGATAAATGATATTTAACATGCATATAAACAAAAGAAGGATCTTCAGGGTAAGCGTGAAAAAAAATTAAAAAATGTTTTGTTTTGTGTTTTATCACTTCAAAAATTGGCAAATTTATTTTATAAATAACAAAAGAACGTGAAGTCGGATCATTAAAATTTAAATTTATTATCAAACTTTAATATTAAGCGCAAAAAATATTAACATTTATTTTTCGAAATATTTTTAATAATAATAAACAAATTTGCTTGCACACATTTTAAAAATAAAATGAACAAAGTATATAAGGAAAAAACATCCGAATACTTTAAATTGATATTTTTGTATTTAAAAAAACAGGCTCTTTTAATTTTAGTAGAATAAATTTGATGTAAAAAAAACAGTATAACAAATACGATACGATAGAATGTTTAAATTTTCCTTCCCAGCAGAAACAGAGACGACCATAGGGCACAAAAAGGGGGATTTTGGCTCTCATGGGACCTTTTGTAGTGTTTACAGAAAATGAATTTAGCCTGAATGAAAAAATACCGAAAACTACCATATATATACATATCTGCAAAGATTATACATTATACCTTTATTTTAAACCGAGCTTTATGATTAAGAGTTAACGCTCGATTTTTTAAAAAATTTAAATTTCAACAACGATTTTTTCGTGATGAATGGTAACTTTTTACCTTATTAAAACTTGAAATTTTTTTTATTCTTTGTTAGTTAGTAGTGGTGGCGACCTTTGCGCCTCGCAGAGACCATCTAGGGTTTATAGTGGTACCACTTGCAGTTGCCTATGTCGTCCCTACTACGGTTGCGATTTGGGAATTGTGTTCTTCGAGTTCGAGTGCACATGTTTGCACTGCAAATCTTATGAGGCTCCTTATGTTACATGTCGAGACCGTTCTCAGATTGTGTAAAAAGTAGTCGCGTAAAGTTCTGTGTCTCGCCCTCAGGCGCCGTTCACAAATTACATAACACAATTTTTGCCCTCGTAACAGATCTTAACAATTTGCGAGGAAAAGAGGAATAACGTAACAGAAGTTAAAACACTTTTTAAAGTGGAAGTTATCTAATAGTAAAGTTTATTTAATCACTAGACCTAGCGTCTGCTGTGGTCTGTAAAAAGTAAATTCAGTTATAATTAGTAAAGTTTATTTAATCACTAGACCTAGTGTCTACTGTGGAAAGTAGATTCAGTTATAATTATTATGATCCTTGATTGGATAGATCTTTTTAGTCAATTTATCAAATTAATGAAAATTTATCCAGAAAAAATATTGAGTGTAATTTATTGATAAAAAAAAAATTGGTTATGTAACATTTTGAAAAACACCCCCCCCCCCCCCCCCCCCCCCCCCCGCACCCCCCCCCCCCCCCCCCCCCCCCCCCCCCCCCCCCCCCCCCCCCCCCCCCCCCCCCCCCCCCCCCCCCCCCCCC
>JANSTT010000676.1:0-35931 GCA_026745375.1 Platyura marginata
AAAGAAGATGTCATTTCTATTTGATAAATGTATATTCAGTGGTAACAAAACGGCACAATTGTGCTAATTGGTAGATCGAGATAGATCTCGCCACAAAGAAGAAGAAGAGAAGAAGATTGGGATCATTGGATGCCTAAGACTCGTAAGAATTCAAACTTCAAACGATTAACAAATGTTAAGAGATAAAAACATTTATTTGTATATGGGGACGCTTTATTTTCGTCTTATGTTCTCTTAAAACCTGATAGTGAGAATGAGAGTGATCTTTGACGACAATGGCTTAAACAAAAAATTAAGTTAGCTCCAAATTTGTATACCGGATAGATATTTGTCACATCTGGATAGATATTTAGTGCCATAAATACAGAACAAACTAATTTCTAATTTATTATTCTTAAATTAATTTTCATTTGAAGGTCATATCTTTTCTTATCGTTTTTTCCATTAATTTGCTCACTAAAATGTAATCTTATCTTGAATATTCTCAACCAGATTTGGGTTAATTTGAACAATTTGTGAAGTAGGCATGAGTAATTCAAAAATTGGACCAACAATTTTAAGAATTAGTATAGCAAATTAGACAAAAGAGACTCACAAATTATAATTTAGGCTAATAAAAAAGAAGAGAACAATAAAATATTCCAAGAATAGATCCGAAAATTGGAAAAAGAACTGGAAAGGAAGAAATATGATCCACAAGTTCTTCTTCAGTTTGATTAAATTGAACACAAAAACCAATTGTTTAAGTTTTAAGGAAATGTTAATTGACATGCAAATTTCTTCAGCCTTACCTTTATCTGCCGTTTCATTGTTATGCAAAACAGTGTTATAAAATACATAACTAATATTGGCCAAAATACGGGAATGTTAAACACTTCAAAGAATGTACAGATCATTCCAATGACAGTACTTTTTGTGGTTGCATACCAAAATTTAAATTCTGGTAATCGTCGTATGAATGGACGAAATTCTTCATTGGATCTTGTCGGTAATTCGGGACCTTGGTCATCTGCACCGAAATAATTGATCAATTAAATTTCATTTGCAAATATCAATTCGAAATATTTACCATCTAAATCAAGTGCCGGATCAATTTTAGGCGTTAGAAATGCTATAAATAAGTTAAGATGATAAATTCCTAGGGCATACGTTACAATATACCAGCCCTGGCATAAAAATACTCGCAACAGGAACAGTGCTATCAACAGTATAGCGGCGCACCATCGAACTTTGGTATGTGGTGTAAATTTATCTAGCCAACTCTGATAAATCTTAAAACATAAAAATATTATGAAAAAACGATGGTAATGTTTGTCACAAAGAGAGGAAAATGAAAAGAAAAGAAAAGACACAAACCTGTGATAACCGCAAAAAAAATTGGGAGACAGCATTTCGCGACGGTGCCGTTTCCTCGCTCATCATATTAGACTTGTTTGGTTTCAATAAATTATTGTATTTCGAAAACGAATAATCACTGTTTAATATAAATATTGTACATTACAATTGAATGGGGCTCATTTAACGTAGTTATTTAGCAGATAATTGATAAAAGTTTGTACATTTTCATATTAAAAAAAAAAATTAATCATTTTTGAGAAAACACCACGTCAAATGAAATGACAGCCACAGCGGCAAAAAGGCAATTTTGATCGTTCGTGCGTTCAATGCCATAAAATGATGACTAATATGGAATTGGGTCAATAAATTAAAGATCAAAAAGAGAATAGATATGTAGAAAAGACTGGATAAAGGTGAAATGTAAATATTAAATTTAAATTCATATGCTAAAAATTTATCGGTTTCCTTCATTCTCTCCATTATTCTAGTAAATATTACTTTTTCTTATAGAGTGGTCACTATAAAAGCGACTTTGACTTGCTTATCTTCTGGCAGTATCTGAATTAAAAAACACAAAAAACAATTAAAACGTCATACATTTTGAAGAAGGTGGTGGTTGTAAAAAAACTACTAAAAAAATGTCCCAACAATTAGATATACCAGAAAATGCTGCTGAACATTGTCCGGGAACAAAGAGCGAAAGTGCTGGAAAAGTATCTGCTTGTGCTGGTTGTCCAAATCAACAAATATGCTCATCGGGAGCGGCTCAGGCACCAGACCCAGGATTGGAATTAGTAAAAGAACGACTGATAGATGTTAAATACAAAGTGATGATTTTATCCGGAAAAGGAGGTGTGGGCAAAAGTACGGTAACAACTTTGCTTTCCAGTGCGATTGCTCATAAATATGATGAGAAAAATTTTGGTGTACTGGATATTGATATCTGTGGACCATCTCAACCACGTATGTTTGGCGTTGCAAATGAACAAGTTCATCAATCCGGATCGGGGTGGTCACCGGTTTATGTAAATGACAATTTATCAATAATGTCAATTGGCTTTTTACTTGGCAGTCCAGATGATGCAATTATATGGCGTGGCCCAAAGAAAAACGGTATGATTCGACAATTTTTAAGCGAAGTCGACTGGGGTCAATTGGACTATTTATTTATTGATACGCCACCGGGAACATCTGACGAACATTTATCGGCTACAACATATTTATGCAATACGACCGGAAATTGGGGTGCTGTTTTGGTTACAACACCACAGGAAGTTTCACTGTTAGATGTTCGCAAGGAAATCAGTTTTTGTCGAAAAATGAAAATACCCCTGGTTGGTGTTATCGAAAATATGTCAATATTTGTGTGTCCCAAATGTTCAACACGATCGGAAATATTTCCAGCTAAAACTGGTGGTGCCAAAGCTATGTGCAAAGAATTGAATGTTCCATATTTGGGATCGTTGCCAGTCGATCCGAAATTAACAAAATCATGTGATGAGGGCACAAATTTTATACAGGAAAATTCACAGAGCATCACAGTTAAATTGCTGTATGACATAGTGGATCAAATTGTAACATTTTTTGAATAATTGAATTTACAATATTAATGGGGCTAAAATATTATTTTTAAATGGTAATTGTCCAGCTTTTTATTTTTACAGGTCAGTACGTAAACCGTGTACGGTCAGCAATTTCGAATTTATTGATCTTAAGGGTGTGGACTTAGATTTCGAAAATTTTCTTTTATCTTTCGCTCTTTCCTTTATGTAACCTTCACACTGTATAGTAAATTTTCCATAGGCTGTTCACAGGGATCAATATATATTTTCATATTTGTATGATCTTTGCTTGTACATCCTTAGTTGACGCAATTCTAGTTGCCTAGCGTATTTAAGTCGGTGCAAAAACTTATTACGTCAACTGGGCTCCATTATTCTATCTCTGCAGAGCTGTACAGGTTCTGGAGTATTGCAGACTGGATTCTTTAATTCTTTGTTTTTAAAGTTTGCTTTCATTTGTTAATAACTATCGGAGATATTTCGATTTTTCTGCGATTTCTATTGTCTATTCCTATTCCAGGCTCTTAGTTTTTTTATTATTGTTGACACCCCTGAATTCACATCATCCCCCATTTTGGGTTATATGCATATCGGGCCTTTACCTCAAAAATTCTAAATCCCCTTCCCATATAGTTGATTACCGAAAACAAAGACAAGATGCGATGAGGTTTAAAGTGATTAAAATATTGAGTCCAAAAGCCTGAACCAAATATTGATTCCATCATTTTAGGTTTAGAATCAAAGCCAAACTACATACTGAATATTTTTCATTCCAAAATTGAAATTAATTTTATTAATTTTTTTTTTCTTACAAAAAAATACAAAACACTACTACTACTAAAAATCTATTTATAAATACATTTACAATTTTTTTTTGTTTTTAACTTCTATTCTATAAATAGAAATCTTGCAGAAGAATGCAAATTTTTAATTGATTAGATTTGTTTGTTTACATACAAACTTAAAAAAAAAATGTTACAAAATAATTTGATCAAAATCAAAAAAAAATTGTTCTCCCTACAACCTTACAAAGTACAAAAGTTTCGAATAAATTACTGTACAAAAATCAATTTGATAAGAAAATAAAATGAACAATATTGAAACATACTAGGGAGCGACTAAGGGAGACGTTAAGTTGCTGGGCAAATATATTTTTGTTTTTCTTTTTCTTAGTGACTTCCACACACACTTAAAATATAAAAAAAAAAATTATTTGATCCTTAAAATAAAATTATTATCTAAAAAAAATTCTTAACATTGTTTTAAATGTAAATGCTAAATGTGTACCGGAGTGAATGGTGGGGGGAAGGGGTGGCGTCGGTGTCCAGTATAAAATAATATTTGTGTACTCAACAATGACAATACCGAAAAATTCAAAGACCCAGGATATGAAAGGTCGAAATTTTAATTTAAAAAAAAGGGAGCACCTACCACATAGTAAACATTTAGTAACAGGGCGCAATCTATTAAATTCAAAACAAGCAGTGTTTTTCTGTCTATTTATTTACTATGTGACATTAAGGTCCTTTACGATTTCTGGGCCATGTAATTCAAATTCATTATTTTCTATAGTCGATAATTGCACAACATATTGGATTACATGGCATCGTGTACGGCGCCCGGAGTGCTGAAATTGTTTTTAAGTCGATTAAATTTATTCTTAGATCTCTAATTTGCAACACTCGAAAATTAGTACGAATAGAACACACACAAAAAAAAGTGCTCAAATGTTCGGGCGACTACTGTAAATATATTTTAAAAAAAAACACAAAAATTTTTTGTGAATTCCAATCCAGGATTTTAAAACTTGTAGTACAACACAAGTAAAGTCTAATAAATTCTAATAAAAATTCATATAAAATCATACAACTAAAAAAAAACGACACCCCGGTCCCCGGTGTTCACTATCTTAAAACATATTCTTTGTTTTTTATACATACATAGGTAATTATTATTGCTTCTCTATGTTTGAGAAATACAATGGAGATTGCGCAAATGTGTTTATCTTAAAACTGAATGTTCGAGAAGTAACTTTTTTTTTTGTATTTTATTACATTTATTATCGATTGTAAAAACTACCAAAAACAGAGTTAAAATGAATAAAAAATAGAAAAACGACATTACATTTACATAATACTTCTTAATAAAAACACAAAAAAGTTTTTGCATTTCCTATCGAATTGATTTGAATGTGAGGATTGAAATGCATGCGCCATATATTTGTAATTACTAACTAAAACTGGATTTTATTAAAATAAAACAAAAAAAAAAAATATATTCATTATTACCTACTACCTACTAGCTACTACTACATACTTATCAAATATTAACGAAAAATTAGCGATGATATCATTTTTCTAACATTTTCATTGTTACTTTCGTTGGACGCCGCCTTTTCCTCTTCCGTTTGTACTGCAGTTACAGCATTTTCAAATGCTTCGTCATTTAATAGAATTGGCTCCATTTTTGAAACCGAATTGTATCTATGGTAAGAAAATAGATCAATGATTAAAAATGGCCGTCAAAAGTGACAATTTTTTTTAAGAAAATCCGTAATTTTGTATGGAAAATCCCATATTTATTCCGCTTCTTCTTCCTTATTTTTTGAAATTTTGTTTATTTAGTGGGAGAAAAGACAAAAAAAAGAAAAATTTGTATGGAAGGGCTAGAGCGATTTACAATACCCCTCGTAGACATAAAAAATTTACTGTCTGCTGATTTTAGCAGTTCTAGCTTAACAGTTCTAGCCATTTCTAGATTGATATACCGGGGTATGATAGAACACCCAAACAAGGAATGTCTAATGGACCCATAGTTAAGAGGCTTAGTGATTTTGGACGCAATGAGGCGTTTGCCCTCGCTAAATGTAAAAGTATGAATTTTCACCGTAGGAAGAAAATCCATATATAGTGATCCATCTCTTAGGCGAACACCTTCAGTCACCGAAAATAAGTCCGCCTATGAATATACCTCAAATTATCTACAAAGATCCAAAGCTCAATGGTTGCCTCAATTTTTATGGGTGTGAAAAGATTCAGGTCTGGAGGGGAACGAGAAAAGTCAGCAAAAACTGCCACTAGCTTACAAATCTTCGCAAGAACAAACCTTCAGATAGAGGCATTTGACAAAATAGAAGGCAGACAAGCTAAACCACTCATCATAGGACCGAATCAATTTGCATCGAAATATTTCCCTACCCAGAGCTAAGGTTAAAAAATTAGCAGAATTCTTTACCGGGCACGGACAGTTCAAAGCGCACTTATACAGGTTGGATGTGATGGTAGAACTAACCTGCAGATTTTGCGAAAAACTCCCAGAAACGACTGAGCATTTACTATGTGACTGTCTAGTCAAATCGAGAAAGAGACAAAAGACGCTTGGAAGCTATTTGGCTACTTGTTGGAAATCCGTGACACATCTCAATCAATCATCCTAAGGTTCATTAATTTTCTGGAATGTTAGACCGAAAGCGACGAATGCCTAATGGGCCCATCTATGGAGGTCTAAGGATTTAGGGTGCCCGCCATCTAGGGTGCCACACTAATTATTTGATCACTTACTTTGGTCCTTTGTATTTGTCCTGAATCGCTTGTTGTTTAGAACTAACCGATGCAACATGTGATCGACTCAAATTTAGCACAATTTCTTTCAGATCTGATAGCGAATAGCCGGTAATTTCCTGTAGTTTCTTACTCCAAATAGGACATTTAAAATTGAAATGTGCTAGGGCAATGGAGGCGGCCGATATTTTCGATGGAACATATTGCAAATATGGTTCAGCATCAAGAAGTGATAATTCACAAAAATACTAAAACCAAAAAGAAAAAAAAACATAAATTATTCATTTTTTATGCGGTCCAAATGACCACATGACCCCATTCACCAACCGTTGCTAAACATTTTATTTTATCTGGAATAGCGTTCAATGTTGAAAAACTATGAAGGAAACAATTGGTGGTCGGCACAGTTAAATCAAATGTTAACACTTTTAGGATTAGTTGTTCCATTCGTAAAACTTGCTGTTTGGTGCATGTCTTATCAGTTATGTAGACAAATTCATTAACATCCGGTGGATAGATTTCTTCGTATTTTCTAAAAAATCAATGGTTTTTTTTTTTAATTTTTTGTTTTTTTGTTTCCACCGAAAAAGGAACACTTACGAAGCAATAAACATAGCAGCTGTTCCAACTAATTGTAATTTTGCTCGTACCACCGACATTATACTCAAAAATCGATCAATATATGAAACAGCCAAAAATAGGGTTTCACTATGCAGCCGATATTCTTCACATACTTCCACCAACCAGTCGACCAATATTCGTCTCATCTCATAATTAATATCTGGCTGCTTCTTCATGTAACCATATTTCGGTAATAGTTTCGTCTGCAAAAAAAAAAAAAAATTCATTAATTTTTGGAATTATTCTCGAAGCTAGAATTTTATCTCATATATATATACCTCTCTTTCTAGAAGATAATCTAAAATATCCTTATGATATTCTTCCACTTCAAAGAATCGATCTCGTTCACTTTTACTCATAAACGATAAATCTCTGGTTTCATTCATCTGATCAACGGACATTGGCGATAGAATCTCTCCCACCGACATTGGCGTTTCCAATAAATCATTTTTAAGCTCTTGAAGAGGATTTCTATAGAGATTCAAAAATAAATGTTTCATTATAGTTTTGGTGCATTTGCTGCTATGCTAGGGAACTTTGAGACAATTTAGGCATCACATTATTTTAGGGATTAATGCAAGTCACACATAGAGAGTGAACTATTTTTAGTAGCTGGTATTATTTTTTCTCTAGACTCTCTCTCTCTCTCTCTCTTTTTCTCTTTAGAGTAACGTTTCTGTTGTTGAGCTACAAACAACTGGTTTAGTCTTAAAAAATCTGCTAGGGAACCAATTTCGAGTTAGTTTATCGATCTTCTTATTTGCTGTTACATTACAGTGACCTAGTAAACCAAAACATTTCAATATCTCAACAGATAAAGCGCTTTTCAAGATGATCCTGTTGTTTCGATGTCATTATTGCATTAATCTCAGCTTAAAATACCGTAGTATGGAACAACACTATGATTATCTTTCCATTCATTTGTTGTGGGAAATTTGACTTGGTGTCCTCTTTTTAAAGTGATCTTCGGAACGATGTACGATGTACTAATGTTTAATGTTTAGGAATCCTTAGAGCACTAATTATGCCACTGCCCTTCCCTAGCTAGGAGAAGGCACAATATACTACGTGCCTTCACCATAAAAGATCTAAAATCTGCTTCAAAGGGCAGTCTGAGAAGCATTCTGAAATTTAGAGATTTAACATAGGACATATAAACGTGGTCTAGTCTATGCTGGGTGCGTATTAGCAATAAAAATAGAAGAACTAAAAGATTTCCTCTAACATTTTGAAATGTAAGCTCTAATGGGCGCTCAAGTTGTAACAATGTGTTCCATCGAATATTTCACTTCATTAATTGAGACCTTCCTAGGTTTTTTTTCTTCCAATATCCAAATAGGTAATTTGCATACGAAACTCACAACCAACAATTAAAATCTTTTAAAAATAATATAATTGGTCCAAAAGAACCGGTTTTTTTTCTTTTATTGTGTATTTTCTTTGACCTTTTCTGATTTTGTACCTTCCAGTGGTGTTTACAAAAAAAAAGAGAGAAAAAAGAACAGAAATATAAAATTTAAATACATGCAGTCCATCATTACAAATTCATTCACTTATGACGAACATTAAAGAAACTCAAGGTGATTTTATGCTAAATAAGAGGGTATGTCACTTGAATGGCTTCGGCTTGGGGGAAGACAATGCCACGTCATATTTTAATGTTTGTTTCTGTGTTTTTTTTTTAACCATGGAAAATGAAAGAAATTCTTCACTCTCCGTTGAAAAATATACGAGAATAACACAAGAACGACATGTATTTGTATATAAATATAGAGTTGGAAAATGTTGCATGATACGTCATTGGCATATTTTACCATTCGGTGATCTTTCCAGTTACCTTCGTTTTTTTTCTGTTCAAACAAAAGCCATGATCATTGTTAATCGATAGTTAGAATAACGAGGGGGGGTGTGGTGTGGCGTGTTATCATTCAAGTAATTCCAGTGTATTTGCTGTGTAATTCCCTTATCCAAGTTATTCCTTCAGCAACTTTTTTTAACGAGAAGAAATGTCGAAATGTTGATACAATTTTTATCTGCTTCTAATTACTTTACTAAAAGCAGTAGCACGCAAGTCAAAGGAGATTAAAAGATTTGACAATGTGTAGAAAAATTAAAGCGTCAATTATATAAACATAATAAAAAGGAAATATCCGTAACAGGCACACTTGAAGTCTTATTTCCAAGAGATACAATTTACCTAAATAAGTCTCTATGCAGACTTAGTAGAAAAAATTACAATTTTCGACATAAACATGCGCAATAGATTTCATTGGCTTTGTGAGTAATTTAGTATCAACGAAATTTTTGGCTTGATGAAAACCTTGAACCCTCACTTCTTCCGGAAATGTTTTGGAAGAAACGTTTTCACTTCAATCTTAAGGACATAGATTTTAGATTGGCGCGGTTAGTCAAACTAATTAATTAATCAATTAATTAAGGATATTGTCCGTTATCTTACCTTATAGTTGATATATTGGATGCAGAATTTATGCTCAAGTTCGGTTCAATTGCTGTTTTATTGGTTTTTTCCGCAAACACACATGCAGACTTGATTTTATCACCTCCAGAATCCACATTTTCGTCCACAACCTTTGTGGCCGCGACAAAATATTTCGGAAATCCATTTTCATCATTTATTTTTGCGGTGTGTTTTACGGCCAAAACGTTACAATCTCTTGCCTGCAGCACCTAAAATTTTAAATTGCAGTGAAACAGTAAAAAAAAATTTAAAAAACGCAAAAATGCTAAATAATTTACCGTTTTATGCGCATGCCCCTTAGTACCCAGCGGTTGCACATTATTCAAAACTGGAAACGTTGATCTTTTTTCTTTAAATTTTAATTTGGTGGTATTATTATTTTCTTTGGTTTGATCAGCAGTTTCCAAATCTTCGTGTATGCGAAAGATCGTCGCCATTTTTTTACTCCCTTTTTACCGTATATATTCGATAGAGCACAACCAATTTTTTTTTTTTTAATATTTTCCGTAAATACGGTTTCAAAATATCTTGTTTGAAGTTTTGTTTTAATAATAAAGCATCGTTAAAAACAAGCTACTTAAATTTATATTCTAACCATTTAACATAAAAGTAAGCAACTAAGCAATCTCCGCGTTTTTCTGTTGACCACCATCGACATAAAAACTGTTTCTCTTTAAAAAAAAATATGGATAGGCGAGCCACAGAAACAACACACAGCAGCTTTCCGCAAACAAAAAAAAACGACCTCCAGACTCTAATTGAAATTGACAACTGGAAATCGTCCAAATACATGAATTCGTACGATTGCCCGTTGACTCCTCTAACAAAATAAAAAAGGTTTTGGCTCTATTTTGATTTTTTTTTGACCCGCAAGTAGGTGAGCAAACACTGGTTATTTTTCTATAAATGTACTTACTTGAATTTACCGCTTATTTCCACCGCTACACAACAATGGCGTCAGTTTCTATGCACATTTTTGTTTGTTAAATGTTTTAAAAGAGGTTTTCAATTTTAATTTCAAATTTATACATTGTATTCCAACCAAAAGCATATCGAATTTATTTGATGAAAGAATGGCAGCCCAATACAAGTAAAACATCTGTTAATAATATATTTCTATAAAATTATACTTAACCTCAATATAATTTCATAGAGTAATACATCCAGTCAAGTACTACAGAGACTTCTTAAATAACGATATACGACCCGATGGACGAGAACTTAATAAATTCCGTCCGGTCATCGTAAATGTCGATTCAATTGGAACGGCCGACGGTTCGGCAATCGTTAAAATTGGCAATACAACTGTTGTGTGTGGTATCAAAGCGGTACATTTCAATTCATCCGCACCATTCTTCCATTATATGAATAAAAACTATCTATAAATTAGGAAATAGCTCAACCAAAAGCATCCGAACCAGAGGCTGGTTTTATAGTGCCAAATATTGAATTAACGCCATTATGTTCGCCAAAATTTCGTCCTGGTGCCCCATCAGAAGAAGCACAAGTGTACGGCCAAATATTGGTCGATTTGATTAAAAATTCCAATGCCATTGATTTACAAAGTTTATGCATTGTTAAAGAGAAGCTTGTATGGACATTGTATTGTGATATGACATGCTTGGATCACGATGGTTGTGTTATAGATGCGGCTGGTATTGCATTGATTGCAGCACTAAAAACTTGTACGTGCTATTTTGTGTTAATTTAAAAGAAAAAAATTAATAAAAACAATTTTTTCTTTTTTTTTTAATTAGTAAGACTTCCAATGGTCGAGTACGATTGCGATACAAATACTTACCAAGTGAATGAGGAAGTGAAAAATTTCATTCCAGTCAAAACTGTGCCGGTAACGACAACGTTTATGGTTTTTGATGAGTAAGATTTAGTCGATCTCTCGTCCATTGTCAACAAACTATTTCTTTCAGTAATATTATCATAACGGATCCATGCTCTGAGGAGGAACAGCTATCAAGCACAATAGTAACGATTGGCGTTTGTGATGGTGAACTGTGTATGGTTCATAAGCCTGGTGGCAGTTCACTAACAACCGAACAATTTCAACTGTGCCTCAACACATCTCTATCCCGTGAGACATCAATACGAAATTTAATCGAAACTGCCCTCAAGTCAAAGTAATCCCAAAAGTCTTTTTTTTGTGTTTTTCTTATATCTCTTTAATATAAATACGAAATATATGAAATTGGTTTGGTCTAATCAATAAATAAATATTTTTTTTTTTTAAAACAAACAAGTATTTTAACAATTTACTTAGCCGCTGCTTCCGCCAATTCTTTCAATACTATTTTCTTATACTCCTCAATACCGCCGTCTAAACTTTTTACTGTTCCATTACCACATACCCACAGTTCCAGGCATACCATACGTATCAAGCGTTCATCGTGAGAAACCAAAATTAGACCACCATTATATTTGTTAATTGCCTTTCCCAGTGCCGCTATAGTTTCAATATCCAAGTGATTCGTCGGTTCATCCAAAATCAGAAAATTCGGTCGAGCCATACACATTTTGGCAAATGTTACACGTGATTTTTGGCCACCGGACAAACTAGCCACTAGCTGTAGTGCCAAATCACCGGATATGCCAAAACTGCCCAATTGTCGACGATATTCCTCGATCGTTTTGCCAGGAAATGCTTCTTGCAGTAAACCAACGCACGTTGTATTCATATTTAGTTGATCGACATGATGTTGGGCAAAATAACCGTACTTTAGACCACGATGCTGTGTGATCATACCATCGGTTGGTGTTAGCAGTCCCATCATTAGTTTCAGTAGAGTAGTTTTGCCGGCACCATTTTCACCAACCTAAAAATGAAATGAAATTCCCAAATTCACACTTTTCAATCATTCATTGGAATTTTAATACTTACAATACAAATCCGAGATTCTAGATTTGCATTTAGATTAATGCCATTAAAGATTTCCCTGTCTTTGCTGTAACAAAAACCAACTTCGTTCACAACAAATACGGGCGGATTAAGGGGATCCACATCTGGAAACTTAAGAACAACTTCAACTTCCTTTTCAACGGGTTTTAATTCTGGCCTGAAAAAAAAAAAAAAATTATTTCCAAGCCACATCACCAACCATCATCCTACTCTCACAATTTTTCTAGCATTTTAATTTTCGATTGAACACTGGCTGCCCGATTTGCATTGTATCGAAAACGATCAATAAATTCTTGAACATGTTGACGATGTGCCATTTGAGCTTCATATTCACGTCGCTGGGCTTTATGTTTTTCCGATCTGGTCTTGTCGAATTGTTCATAGTTTCCTTTGTAAACTTCAATTCGTTGGGAATGCAAATGTAATATATCCGTAGGTACTGTGTCAAGAAAATTGCGGTCATGGGAAACAACCAATAGGGTTGTTGGCCAATTTTGTAGATAATTCTCTAGCCATATGATTGCTTTAATGTCTAACATGTTTGTCGGTTCATCTAGCAATAGTAAATCGGGTTTAGAGAACAATGCCCGTGCCAATGCTAATCTCATTCGCCAACCTCCCGAAAATGTTTTTGTTGCTTTGCTTTGCATATCCTTGTTAAAACCTAAACCAATTAATATAATCGATGCTCGTGCCGGTGCTTTATCGGCTTCGATAAGTTCAAGTCCCGCATAGATTTCCGTTAATTGTTGATTTAGTGTTGGATCGGGTGAACCGGCATTTATTTGTGCACTAATCTCTTTTTCCTCTTCCAACAGTTTAACACGTACAAAATCACATTCTAGTACACTGGCAAGGGCCGATGTATCGTCACCGATAACTTCTTGTTCTACATGTAAAATTGAAATGTGATTTGGAATTTTCAAATGTTTCCCGGAAATCATTCGCAACAGTGTTGTTTTGCCAAGACCATTTCGACCGACCAATCCATAGCGACGACCATTCGCTAGTAGCAAATCGGCATTTTGTAGTAGAACTTTGTTGCCATAGGAAACATCAAAATTTTCAATTCGAATATCCATCGAACGATTTGAACCTTTTGTTTCCATTAGATTATCTTTTTTGCTGACCACCTGAGATGCGGTTGCCGTTTGTAGTTGTGGAACGACTGGCGCAACTTTTGGAGCATCTGATCGTTTGTCTTGTTTTTGTTGAAGTTTCTGTTGGGCTTTTTCTAGTTTCTTAGAATTTACTTTCTATAATTTAATACAAAAAAAAAATGTCAATCAAATTACGACAATTATAACATGAAAACTCACAAGATTATCATCTCTTGTTACCACCCATATGCTAGACATATCTTGTTGCATTGATTCTAAATTTGCGGCCATTTGACCCAAGTTAACGGGCGCATCTAAAACTTTGTGCATACCTGGTCGCTTGTTATTTGTTGGCTTCATAATGCAAAGAAATTGTTCACATAAATCTCTAGTTGGAATGAAATGACACAAATTTATTTAAATTCAATAAAAAAAAAAAAAAAACAAAATTGGAAATCTTTACCTTATGTCATCTTCTTCTTTTTCTGTTGCAATTTCATGTAAAATTGCTCCAATAGCATCGTAGAGATCATCACCACTTTCAAAATCATCTGCGCCTCCAGACAAAATTCCTAGAAAATCACCAGACAATTTCTTGGGTAAAATATTTATTCATTAATATACATTTATATATATGTATATATACCTTCAATATATTGTTTTGTTTCATTATCCATTGATGGGAATTCTTTTTTTAATAAATTAGCGCATGCTGTCGTCATTTTGTGTACACAATCGTTATTTAACCTACAAAACAAACCGTTAAACAAAATGTGTGAATTGAAAACATATAATTCAATTGGATAAACAATTAGCTAAAACGGTTTAATTGTTATTTATTACTATTGAAATTAATTGGTCATCAAGGAAAATATTTTAATAAAAAAAAAAAAAAAACTTACCAAATGAATCGCGTACACACGACACGAGATGAAATGTCAAAAAGAAATTGTCTTTGAGCTTTGACACTACTACAGCTGGAGTGTTGCCAAGTCTTGTTTTTCAATATGATATAGAACAGAAAAGCGCTAAATTCGCCGCAATATCGAATAAAAACATATTTTTTGTAGTTAATATATGCAATTTAGCCAAAAATCCAATTAAATAATAAATGTTGATTATTTATGTGTTCAATAATTACATTTAATTAATGATAAATTAAAATAAATAAAAAAATTTTCAAAAATATTTTTGTATTTGTCAGTTATCGAACAAACCGTATATGAATCGAAAAATAGTCGGAGTTCGTCGACAATGATCGTGTTCAAAGAAAACATTCTTTTGGAAAATTGTCCTCCATCTTCGTACATTTATAAATAAATTTGGACTAAAAGTTGATTTATAAACAAAAATAACAACAACATTTTGATTTTGAAATGGAAAAGTGCAAAACATCAAATAAGTTCAATTAGTATATAGTCAAACAATTACTAAATTAAATAATGTACTACTGCAAATGGAACAACAGAATATATGTAAATGGAACCCAGACATTGGCCATATGAAATAAAAAAAAACATTTTTTAAGTGATGAAACAGATCTGTGGAATAAAATGTATGCTGATGGTTATAAATATTGGTTAGCTTATAAGAAAAATAATACAAGGTCAGTTTGGAAGTAATCTTTAAACAGACTCGAAACTATTTATAGGTTTTTTCTGGTTATAGACTTTTCACTTAAGTTTCAGAACTTAACCTGGTTTAAATCATATTAAACAAATCATTTAACATGTAAAAATTACAGTTACTACCGTTGCTCACGCTATAAAACCAAATGTCCTGGACGTTGTGTAGTAGAAGATGGTTCAATTCGAAATACAACACCTCACAATCATGAACCCGAACCAGATCGAGTATTGGTGGATAAATTTCGAAAAACTTTAACACATCGTGCAGCCACCGAATCAACAGATTTGTACAATATATTTTGGGATGAAGCAATTCAACAGTTGAGTAGCTCTTTAAACAAAAAAAAATTGTAAATTAATTGTAAATTTCCCGTAAATATTTACACAGTCATCCAGATGCGGCATTACTGTACACATATAGTGCCGCCGAATCGGCAATGAGAAAAGCACGTCGAAAACAATTGCCACCCGTACCAAATACAATGCATGAATTGGGTCAGGTATTGATCAATTCAAATTTGTTTCGAATACACAGTGGTCAGAATAAGGACAAATTCTATCAAACGACATTAGTGCTGGAGGACACAACATGCTTAATATTTGTTCATATGAAAACGTTGGAACTAATTGGCCGGGTAGAAGAAATGCATTTAGATGTTTCGTTTGATGTGGTGCCAACGACACCGCCAAGCTATTATTTGCTCACCGCTCATTCTGTGCAATCGTATTACGTTCGTATTATTATCTTGCTGTTAAAGGAAGGGGTAGTAATTTTTTTTTTCTAGAGTGTTCCATTTTTATATTCTATTATGACGGCCAAATCTCAAACGGGCTATGCAGCAATATTTGCATATATACGGGAAAACTATTTCGGTCAGACATGTCCAAATGTAATTATAACAAATTTTGATACAGAAATGCAGACTTCGCTCGCATACACATTCCCTGAGGCAACAATTAAAGGATATTGGTTTCATTATACGGATGTAAATGCACTGAAAGATTTATTCATCAATTATCGGTTGAATATTTTTCTGTATTTTCAGGCAATTCTGAAGAATATGAGATATCTGGAATTACAAAGAGAAACGGCTCGAGGACATGGTGCAAATTGTCTGCGGATGCTTTTAGTGTTGCCATTGTTGCCAGCCGAATATATGGCGCCTGGATTGGAAGCGGTCAAAAAGTGGGCTATAGAAAAAAAGGTTTCCATATTTACAGATTTTTTGCTGGCTGGATTTCTAATATGCTCCCTATTCTTTTCCAGATTTTATCAAAACAAATGATCAGTTTATGTACTTATATTGAACAAAATTGGCTTCGAGCAGTCGGTGCTGAGAAAATGTCAATTTTCGGTTTGCCACACAGCATTTACAATCACATTCAAAATTTTAACAAAGACTTGAGAGATTTACTGGGCGTATCAAATCCAATGATCTGGCATATGTTGGGTAAATATATATTTTTTTTTAACAAAACAAAACTAACTACAAATCGACTGAATATTGTCAGAAAGTATAACCCATACGGCAACACGGACATTTGTCAAAGTGACGAAACGAGCGAAAACACTGCCCGCCGCAAAACTACCGAAAAAAGGCCAACAAGTACTCGATACGATTATTAACAATGCAACCCAGCATTGGATACGGACGCCAGTTCATTTACGTAATCCTCTGCAATTTCTACAGCTCAGCAGTCATTGCATCAACGATACGATCTATTATGCTAGTTTGGATGATCTGAAGAATACAAAAAAATCTCTGGACGGCAGTAGCTCCAGTTCACATTCGTTAAATGTTTTAAATTCGATATCGTTGGCATCCAGTTCGAAGGGACACAAAATTAAGCTAACATCGTCTGGTTTGGGTAATCAAAATGATAAAGGAGGTAGAGGATTCATGGTTCAAGGACAACAACAACGATCGCAGAGCATAAACAATTCACATGGTAATCAAACAACCGATACTGTACGAACGATAAGATCGGATCCACCACCGTTGGCATTTTTTCCAATAAAACCGAATGTGATGGTGCAAAAGAAATTGTACTCGTCAACAGAACCGCCACCATTGGTTCCGATTAGTGTACGAAAATGAGGAGTTGTTATACAAATTAAGTTATGTTAAAGTTTATTTTTTCTTTCTATTATACATAAAATCCACATGAGTGGTACAAACTATTATTGCCTATTATATGAAAGAAAAACTTACGATTCACACACATCCTGACTATTATTATGATCATTATCGGAACATTTAGTTTGGTAAGTACTTAACAACATCTTAAGTCTCATGATTTCTTCATCTTTTGTTATAAGCTCGGACGTTCTCAGTTCCATTTCTAAAATGCGCGTTTGTAATTTCGCAATTTCTTTATCCTTCAGTCGAATCTCTTCATTTTTATGTTCCATTTCAGATTCATTGGTAGTTTGTTCGTGTAATTCGTGTTTTTCGATTTTTGTACGCAATCGCGAAACTTCGGCATTCAACTCTTCAAGACGTCGATGAATGTCGGCCGACGTAATTGAAGTGTTCTTCTGTACATTGATCATGTTGATTAGCTGTGTTATGTTGGGTCGTTTGTTATGTGATTGTAGCATACTAGAACAGACAACAACATACAACAACAAAAAAGTCTAGCTAAGGTGAAAAATAATAAAAAAACAAATTAAGGACCTTTTTAATAAATGTCCAAAGTGTATAGGAATCTTATCGGAATATTGTCCCTTTCTTGCATTTTCAATTGTCCGTATTCGTTCCATGTTTGTTGTAAAATTAAGTAAAAGTTCCAACAAGACTATGCCTAAGCTGTAAATGTCACTCTAAACAGGAATTAAAAAAATAGAATAAATTTGGTAAATGATGAACACAGAGATTTACCTTTGGATTACAAAATCCATTCAATTGTTCAGGTGCAGCATACGTGGGAGTGCCGGCAAATACTTCTGTATGCTCAACCTGCAATGGACATGCCAAACCAAAATCGCCAAGTTGTACGAGCATTTTTTGATTATTTTCAATGCTAACAAATATATTCGATGGCTTAATGTCATGATGAATGATGCCCTTTGAATGGATGTACTCCAATCCATTGAGAAGTTGACTAAAAATATCGCTTACTACATCTAGATGCGTTGGAAAATTCTCCAACTCATAATACGTTGATGTTTTATTCAAATTATGATGATTAAGAAATTCCCTGTAGAATTTATCGAAACTATCGGAAGCATTTCGAGAATCAAGCCATTCACGTAATGTCAACTGACACAGGGCCATTTGAATGTAGAGCGTAGCCCATTTTAAACTTAAATGGGGCTGTGAATTTGAAATTTTAAAACTGTTAGTATTCGTATATTTGCATATTGCATTCCTAATACTAAGATCTCTGTCACTTCGTTCAAATTGTATGAAATCTGAAGTTTCTTCTTCAACACAACAATTATCGGTTGGTTGGCTTACTGAACAGCTATCATCATCTTCATCTTGTGTATCGCTAAACGTATTTTCAGTGCTTTTTGCTTCAGTTGGATCCATCAACATTGGTTCTAACCAAGCGGCTTTGTACGAAACAATGTTAATGTGATGTAATGATGCCAATGTTTTCACTTCAGCCAAATGAGACAGAACACGATTCATGGTGGTCGATTTAATTGTAATTTTCTTAATAGCATAGTCGGTATCATCGAGTTTGTGATGGGCTTTGAATACTCCTCCAAATGCTCCACGAGCTATAAAGCCGATCTCATCAAATTCTCTATAATAGCGTGACCAGTCCATACCGATTGGTTGGGTAAGCGGCCATACAGATTGTAAAGTTAGTGGCAATTCTTGATCTTTGGCAATACTGACTAATTGATAGAGAGCTCGTTGATATTGACTTCGCATTGACTAAATATAAACTGATTGTTACTTATATCTTCTTATATCAACTATATTTATATTTACTTCGAACTCTCCCATTGCATAGGTATTATCGATAAGATTCATTTGATGAAGTTGTTCACAAATACTGTTATATAATGCAGAAGAACGTACAGGATCTGGATCTAGCATAATACATAGTTGCTGAACTAAGCTTTCAACGAGTAAACTAACTGGGGTGGTGGCCTTAGATCCAATTGTTTCAATAAGAGTTCCACCAACAATTTTCGTTGAACTCTGTGTCGACATAATACTTTCACTGTCTACAAATTATAATAAAATAAATTTATAATGAGTTTAAATTTAAATATTGACTTTGTCAACAAATTGAAATTAGGAAAATTCTAGATTTTTACTCACATTCATCGAATGTTGATATTGATTTAAGACTATCCCAATCACTTTCAATATCATCATTGTTGTCGGACAACATTTTTGAACTATGAAATACAAATTTGTACAACAATAATCAATTAATTTATCAAATTTTTAAATAAATTTGCGCTTCTGACAGTTAATCAATTTTTATGTGTAATAATTTTAGTTGTGTTGTGAGCAAAATCAAAATGGAGCCGTCTACCGTCAAATTTTTAAGTCAGACGAATGTACGCAACCAAAATTTAATAACAATTTTTAGTGATGTGATAGTTCGATAGTTTAGGGATTCGTGAGTACCCAGGGATACTTTTTAGCCGAAAATCCGAAGTTTTTTAAAATTATAAAACATAAATCGTCAAAAAACCCACCTCTTTTAATTTAGATTTAAACACTAGATGTAAAAAAATCGTATGACAAATACAGTTTTTCGTGTCGAATGTTCAAGTTTTCCGTCCTGGCTAAAAACGAGACAACCATAGGGAAAAACAAGAAGAAATATGGTGAATATACACCATCTGTATTCGTGAGTGGATCACTTGTAGTGTTCGGGGAAAATTGATTAAATCTAAATGAAAACTCATTGAAACCTATCATGTATATACATATCTGCTTTATTCTATGGTCTATGGAGTAAATTCTAGATTTTGAAAACTACAACAAAGAATTTTGTAACGGCTTTTTTGATTAAATTAGGCATGAACATCTGTATAACTCGCAACTTTTAAAAAAGGACTTATAAATTGAAATAATTAGTATGTTAGAGCAAGAAAAATGTTTTATTTGTTCATGTTTTTTAATTAAAAATTGCTACAAATTACAAAAAGTTATGTATCTGATTGGTAATCCGTAAATCCGTAAGTGTCCGCCGATACGGAAGTGTATTTTGATTTTGATATTTTTAGTTAAAAGTGAATAATCTAGTTGAGTGCCTTTCAATAGGAAATTTTAAAGATTTGGAAAGACTTGATTAAATAAAAGAATTGTAAAAATGGATAAAGGATGTCATCGGTAAGTACCACCAACGTGTACCTTATTTAGTTAATTTAATTTTTGTTCCTGTTTTTAATATTAGAACCAATAAGCGGTTTGGTAAAAAATATATGAGAACGGAATATTTACTCTTCATCTTCTTATATGGGTCCAAAATTTAGTCTCTAAAAAACAAATAATTAGATTGCTATGGCCAACGTATAAACGAAGATGTTTCATGCCTGTTTTTTAGAGATTAAGTAAATAGTAGTAGTACCTATCTATTACTATATCAAACATAACAATGAGAACGGGATTGTTCATATCTTAAGAAATGATGCTGGTGAACATAGTAAATAGTAAGCAACCAGAGGTAAATATCAATTTAGAAAGATTTGGGAAGTTCAGTTGAATAATGGTTCATGGAAGTGAAGAAAGTACTTCGAGGATTCGAATCGTTAAAACATCATTTGATTAATAGATAAACTGATTACTTCGTTATTGTCCTGCACATAGATCACATCACATCATAGTCCATTGTGGAACAGTCAAAATTCAGTCATGTTCGTCTGTGGTTGATGATTTCCGAGAATCGAGAAAAAGAATGAATATGGTAAGGGAACAATTAATGAGGACAAAATCACATGGTAACAATAATAAAATATAAATTTCTATAATACATACACTAAAAAAAAGGTTCTTCTTTTAGGATTTTAAATTTTGGATTAACGAGGTTCACAAAGCATTGAAAAATGCAGGAAAATACATCATTATTGTAATCCATAATGTAATCAGAATCACACTATGTCAGATAGCAATAACAGCAACTGAAAAGCTTTTGTGTTATCAAAAAACTTAACATTTAATTATAAAACGTATCGTATGCAAATTATCTATGGATTCGTTAAATTGTATCCGGTACATCACAGATTCTACAGAGAGGAGGACTTCTTATATTGAATCTATGTTTGTAGCACTCTGCTTCCATCTTTTATTAATTTTTTTCTTTAAAACTCAAAATAAAAACGAATATTTGCTTGTAATACATATTTGCATTAGAAGCCATCTTCTGGGAATCTTTTTTAACTGGGTGTAAAAATCAAAACTTTCTCTTTTTCCACCATATTTTTCAGCCAAGAGTCGTATTATATTGATATTTATATATGCACACACACACACACATAGAGACAAAATTAAAATTACAATTCTTTTCCAATTTAAATAAAAATAATATTTACCTACATATTTATATGTACATAAATACATCTATATCTATATATATATATATATATACATATGTAGTGTACAACAAAATGAATGAAAAATATCTCATTTTTCCTGTGTGGAGAGAAGAAACCGATTATACACAAATGTAAAAATGTTAAAAGCACACCACATAGTGGGAGACAAGAGTCAGAATGCTATCCCGATCCGTGAAGACATGCGTACTGGTTCTTTGGCTGTCACCGTCATTGCAGAAATTCAGTTTGAAACTAAGATTCGTTGAGGTCGGTCGCGACTGAACTTCCCCGCTGAAACCAAATTAGTTTTTTCTCAATTTTTATTAAAAATGTTTTCCGTTTTAATGTAGTTATATTATACACATACATATACACACACACGCATATACATACACACAAACACATAAATAGATAATTAACTGAAAAAATTTAAATAAATTAAAAAAAAAAAAATTTAAAAATTTAACAAATATTTGTGTTCATTGTATAAGAAAATAAAATTTAGTCGGTGTTTTTTTAAAAAAAAAGGTGCTAAAAAAGAGTAAAAAAATTTACGAACATTTAAAAACATTTCTTTTTAAACAAGTATTAGTGATTTCTATATAAATATATAAAATAAAATTGTAATTTTTTCGCCTTATGCACATTAAATGGAATTGCACGATTTTTTCCGTCTGTCGGTTAACGTTTTTTGTCGTGATGTGCACCTCCATTTGTATTAATTCTTCCACATACTCTGTCTATAAAAATTACAGTAAAATGTTAATTATTGTATTGCCTATTCTGTGGCAGTTAATCGTGTTAAATATTTAAAAAAAAAAGAGTACTACATATAAACTACTTTATACAGTACATACATGCTGAAGTAAAGTTGTTGAACAATATTATAGGTATGAAACGTACAACTATTGATGACCTACCAATGAATAAAAAATGTGATGTAATTGGTGACAGACGACAAACAGTTTTGTTACGTCGTTTAATTGTTGTTATACAAAATTATTTTTTATACTTATTTTTAATTTTTTAACTAACTTTTTTCTACGTTAAGAGATTTTCTTTCGTAAGTTTTTTTTTTATCTACTAAGATAATTTAAAAAATTGATTTTTCTGGTTTTTTTTTATCGATTTTTATAGAGATTAAAATAATTTATTATTATTTATATGTACATATATTAGTGTCAGGACCTACAGCTATGCTTTATATTGTCGTCCATTCATTTTGATTCCAGGCCAGGAACAGACCGGATTAGGAGCGCAATATCGAAAAAAATGTCTAACTATGTAAGAAATAGTATCTTTAAGTTTAATCTGTTTAATGTTGCGTAGTACCGTCACTGTAAAGTAAGGCTAGTTGGAATTTAGGACAAACTTTAAAGATACAACAACAATACATTTATCTCTATAATACTTCCTGTTCTACGTGGGAACATAGACAAAAATATTATTATTATTGTCACTCCAATTGGAAGTTCTTCGATTTATGGGTAACATGTAATTTTGAAATCATGGTAAGGACGTGTTCCTATTTTTGATGTTAAATCCAAATTACCGACAGACATGTCAAAATCTGACTAAATAAATAATTCTAAAAATGGCATAGACACGTATTGTGGAAGATTTTGACCAAACCCCTCTATATGGATACGAACCATTTCAAGCCTTTGGCTAGAACTAATTTCTTAGTATATTTCTATAAGTGAGTGAACGGTCTTGAAGACAAAAAACCTTATTTACCTTTACTTTACTTTACAAAAATATATTTTTTTAAATACTATGAACGAGAACGAAGGTTTATTTATTTTGTACATAAATTTTACATAATTTTGTACATTTTTTGACATATGTATTTACTTTTTTTATTGGCAGAAATTAAATTACCCCTTATACTCTGAAGATATTGCTAATCATGATAATCTTTAACTTAGTTTTATTATTAATTTCAAAGATCAATTTTGTAACCAATTCAAAAGAAGTGATCCGTAGGTAGGGTACATTATATAGAAGATGATTACGATTAGGTCATGTAAACTGTACAATTACCGTGTACTTACTTACATTACAAAAATTTAATGTTAAAATACAGCAATGTTAAGGTTTCCAATCAATTTAAAAAAACAAATTTTTTTTTAATTTTTTTGATTAATGTACGTTAATACCTACATACATACATACATACATATTTACAATATATGTATGTAATAAACCTCATTTATACATCTCAAATTTATAGCTGGTAAATCAATATATTTCATAATTCTGTTTATGCCGTGTTGTACTATACTCAGCTATAGCAATAACAAAAACACATTCTTCATTCTCTGTATAAGAGAGTTTCCTATCGAGGTCATCGTAACCAAACTACACTTTGTATATTTGATAACAGAATTACGAGCTACAAAGAAAATATAAAATTTATGATAACTTGAAAAAAAAATTATTTTTATACATGAACAAATGTTGTGTTTACAAGTCAGTTTAATTTATTTATTTGAATGTTAAAAGTTGGAGAAAAAAAATATCAACAAATCATTTTCTTCATAAAAGTGAAATTGGAACTTTAGCTAAAATAAACAGTGACGAAGGGTAGTTTTTATTTTTACCAATGCAAAGTATACTTCTGAAATTCTAACCATAATTAGCATAACTTCCTTAATGCATAGGGAAAAAATAAAATCCGCCCTTCGTGTTTCGTAACTGGTTGATAATTAAGAAATATTTCAACATACAGTGTTTCTTTCCTTAAAAAAAACACTTTTTTTAGTTAGACAAATTACTCTGTACCTGGTAGAATCTAGAATAGATGGAATATAGTTGTTTAAGCTTAGGCTTAATTAACCATGAAATTGTTTAACGTTCTATCGTTCATCGATTATATGATTGTATCAGAAAATAAGTCGATTTTGTTCAAACATGTAGTTGTAGGGATAATAATATTCATGGTACAGTAAAATTTTTATAAAGTAGGGACTTAAACCATAACTTTCCTACTGATAGGATTTTTTTTATGAGTTGAAAAGTTGATAGAAAATAGTGTAGAAAACATGATGTCGGTTGAGAATTTTTTTAAAAATCGGGGAATTCCAATTTAGGCTCGACACTACACGCAAATTAAAGCCGAGGAATGTACGGCTCAAATAATGTATCTATATCTGGGTCTTTCTTATCGTTTAATATTTATTTCGAATTTTTCAAAATTAAATTTCATTTTTTGTTCGGAATTTTAGCCGTTTATCAGGCGTTCGATAAAAAAATTGTGGAAATACATGTGAAATTCTATACAAACCACTTGAATTTATATCCCTTAGATTTTCAATAAAAATTCCTTAAAAAGTTCATAATTTTATAAACTACCACTACGACCATTGTTTTTTTTCTCAGTTAGCTGTTTCGAATAACTCTCCAAAAAAAAAAAGTTTGCCGTTCCAATCCTTAAAATTACACGAAAATTGAAGCTAAGATCAAATTTATGAAATTCGCTGAAAAAAATTTGTTTGTTGAGTTTTTCTCAACATATTCCTTAGATTTTAAATAAAAATTCCTTAATAAAATTTGACTGATGTTAGAGACACTTAAAAAAGGCTTTGTCCATAATAAGGATACTTTTAGCATATTCAATAGTTCTGATAATATTTATCGAATATAAACACAACGACCCATGTTTGAAGATCTTGTTAAAATTATTTTGAAAATGTTATCACTTTCACTATCGCTGAAACGCTAAAGTTGACAGATTGTTTAGTAAAATGAATTCAAATTTATCGTTGATGCTATCCCTGTTGTTCCATAATTATAGACTTATTTTTAGCAAATGATATATCATAGAATTTTAAATTTTTACGATTCTTTCTTGGGGTCCATTCGATTTTCAGTTTGGATAAAATATTATTATAAGGGAAGTATTGTAGAGAAAGGGTGGCATGGAATGGAAAAGAGATTTTATAGTAAATTAGTACGGCAACGGCGGGTGGGGAATTTTGTCCCTTTTCCTTTCTTAAACTGACCTTTTACAAAATTTATTTCATACAAAATTTCGTCTTTACCTATTTATTTTAATGGACAATTTAAAATTTAAAGGGTAATGATACGACTATGGTCTATAAATGAACCAGAATTTCGATTTCAACTCTCTAACTCATCATTTGGCTGAAAGAAAAAACAAAAATATTATTGGGACATCAAAGTTGTAATTAACGTACATATACATAGGTCGACATTTTTTTAATATTAATTGCTATGGTAAAAAGTGACGAGACCTTTACTTGATGAACTATTTTTTTTTTTTTTTTAAACTTAAATTGACGAAAATGCTAAGTAAAGATTTCACAATTTACTAGACTTTTTGACGCGAATATTTATTATTATATGTCGAAAAAAGAAAAAAAGCACTCATTACCTTGATATAATAAAGGTACTGTGTAATTATGGCAGAATATGGTTAGTTAAAAACATATGATGATGTAATATACCTACTATAGTTAGTAGATCATAATCTTTGACCTACTACTTTAACAAATTTAAATGCTACAAAACATGGACCTACAAATAATATCGTGTACTGTACCTACGTAGGTACCTACAATTTTGTAATAATTGCTTAAACATTTTTTAACAATAAGTATGTATATACCTACTTACTACATCAATTTAAATTATTATTATTAATATTATTATTTTATTATACGCAATAACAGTTCTATGTCATGATTCAATGATTTCCTCGTTTGAATAAGGTAATTTTACAGAGACCTAATTTATACATTCTTTGATTTGACAATAAAATGTGTTTGTAGCTCATCATCATCATGTTGTTTCAATATATGAGATGTTTTTGTGATTGTATACGAATAATATTATTTGAAATGAAAGTTTAAAGAAGCTTTTGTCATACATACATACATACATACATACAACTTACTCGTATATAAATTATTTGAAAAAAAAAAAAAAATTAAACACAAAGATCATATTTGCATATGAAAATGAACTTGTTTGTTTAGTTAAGGTCTTTTTAATTCCAATGGAAAATAGCTCCGGAAATCTACCAAAAAAAAAAATGATGAATAAGAAGTACACTCATACCTCGCTTTATGGTCTAGTCTAACTAGAGATATAATGTATGTATGTATGTTCCAGAAAAGTTAGCCGTATGGCGAATTATTTATTCTCATAAAAATTTCATATTATCCGTTCCCATTTCTCAAAAACATTTTGAATATCACTAAGTACTAAGAGTTTAGTTGAAAATTAAGTTCTTTATCTGTTGTTTATTTAAAAATAATATTTTCATATTTACAAAAACAAAACAAAAATTCAAAATAAAAAAACCAATAACATTGATATACATATGTTAAAGGATATTTCTATATAATCGATTGAAGAGGAATTTGAGAAATTTGTTATATTTTTGGACGTACAGGTACCTACAGACATAATTATATCGAAAGAACTTTGATACGTACATCGAAATTGAGCAAAAATTCAAAAAGTTCCTTATATTGAAACGCCGTTTAACGTGGCATGAGTGTTGGTTGATCAATGATTAATTATCTTATCGGAAATATTTTCAATTATAATTTATTTTATTACTAAAGAACAACCGTCTGAAACTTTGTACTCAAGCCCTCTCTTACATCCTAACCTAACAGGGGTATTTAGCTTTTCGGCGTACAAATTTTGCCTGTATTTAGGATTCTGGTCCAAAACCAGTTGTTTATATGTTAGGAATCAGATTACCATTTGCTGAAAAATGTTCGAAGTGATTGTTCCAAAATAAACCATTCAGCAACTGAATTAATTTAAATTGCAATCTTCTCAAAATATAATAAGCAATACGTTTCACATGTATTTCAGGGCCACTGATTTGATACAGGTGTTTTGTTTTGTTTTTTTTTATTAACTAGGACAAACAAAAAATTTATTTAATGAAGTTTTAATAGCCGATATTGTTAACAATTAGGCTAGATTGACACAAATGGAAATAGTCTAAAACAACAAAATATTTTATCGGTTCAATTAAATAAGGCGGTAGTCGATATAATTTTAATTAATTTTTACAATTCAGTTATAAATTTTAAATTAAAATATTGTTTTGTCTCGTGATTGGTGTTTCTTTCAGCTGTTTTACAGTATAGAGGATTGTGTTAAATGGACATTGTTTTTTTTTCTGGAAGATTAAGGATTTAAAATATGTGATTTGAAATTTGAAACTTTTCTATTCTTAATTTTAATTGAAAAAGATGAGATCTAGGTGTTTATTCATGGAGTGAAGACATTTGACAAAAAAAATAAAGCAATTCTAAGAGAAAATCACTTTTTTTCAGAATTTGATTGAAAATATTTTTTATTAAAAATAACAATAGAATGGTTATAGTATTGGAAACCAAAAATGAGACATATTTGGAATGATGTGAAAGGACTTCAATACAGTATATTTCACTGTAATATTTCTGTATTTAAGAATTGAAAAGTCTTATATATTGAGAAATATTACTTTATTCTGTATTTAGTTGTTGTATGGAAACTATATACATAAGTATATAAGTGAGTTATTTACCTATGAATAATAAATTAGCCTATGTAATTAACACTTGGTCGTTATTTTTCTGTTTGAAAGCAACCTAACTTAACTGCAAATTATAGCTTATCTAATAAAAATGTTAAGTTTTTGTAAATTTTAGAACATTTTGTTTAATTTTAAAGGTCAACCTTTTTTTTTTTAAATGCATACTTAAATGTTTTGTATATGTATGTATATGTAGATGCAAAAGTTGTTTCCGTAATTCGTCTCAAAAACTGAAACCTGTACCGAAAAATATCATATCTAAGTTCAGGTATAAAAAAAAACAAAAAATGTTTTTCATTATGATTTACTTGATTTTATTCTCAGAATCGTCTAAAAGTAAGGTACCGATATACAAAATTTTTTAGTATTTGATTGAAGTTGAAAAAAATACTTCTTTTTAATGTAAAAGTAATTTTGTGTAAATGCCAAATATGCGAAAAACATATTATCTACCGGTTTTCTTTTTTTTTTCTTTTTCTTAAAAAAAAAAAACAACTCAAAAGACCACATCAGAGACCTTCAAATCGCTTCAGCAGTGCATGCATTGATCAGCAAAGCAGCGCATTCATTAAAAAGCCATAGGCAAAGGGGAATCTTCATCAAATATTTTCTTTCAACATAATCAACATTCCACATAAATTGCTTTTCTTAAAAAAGAAACCAATACCATCACCATCAAATTCTGTTGACCCAGTAACCAAATACATTCCTAAACGGTTAGAACTTTTTTATTTTGCTGTACCATGATATATAATAGTTTTTGTTTTTTTTTTTTTTTTATTTTCTTCAGTTAATAAATTTTTTTTTGTAAGCCTAAATTTTTTTTTTCTTTGATAATGTATTGTATACATTATATTGTTGTAACGGTTAACTTACCAAAATACTTTGGATGGCCGATATAGGTATACTTTCATACTTTCAAATCGCGTACCAGCCATCACAAACTATGCGTAAAAGTATTCATTTATATTACTTATACTCTTGTACTCATATTAACGCAGAGAAAAGTGCTATAATACACACGAACGACTAAAAAAAAAAAGGAAATACAAAAAAAAAAAAGATAATGAGGTAACAACACACACGACCATAAGACGGAAGAAATCTTTCAAATATTTTGAGATTTTGCTCGAATTTTTATGGATAATATGCTTAATATATATAATTTTTTTTTACTATAGGCTAAAAATTAGGTCGTGTGCGAAGTAATTTCGATCAAGAAAAAAGTGCGTATTGTAAACAAAAAAAATAAAAAAATTCAAAATAATAACATTACAAAAATTAAATGAATAACAGAGTATATGCTAAAAAAATATCATCAATGTGGACTTGTTCAGTTTATGCTTGCAGCGACAATTTATACAATCAAAAAACAGTTAAAAGTATTTTTGTTTAAATAAAAAAAAACCGAACATTTTTCCAAAAATAAAAAACAAAACTTTTTTTTGTACAAAAAGTGTTAACTAAGTTAAAAATTACCGACAATATTGATTGTTTTTGAGGCAACGCCTCTGCAATGATCATTTCCAAGGATTTGTTTCTTTTGGGTGAACAGGATTATCTGCGGTTGCCAAAAGACGAAAAACGCGGTAGAAAAACGGCACCAAGACAACCAGTTGTTATGGGAAAAACACCACCAGATGAGTCACGGTATGTTTTTTTAAGTTTTAAAGTTTAGTTCTATAATTACTTACTCACTTTGTTCTTTATATTTTTTTTTAATTGCTAATAGGGACCGTTCTCTGTAGTACTAAATTTGAGTAATTGAACTTAACTCCAATTATTTATATAAAAGAGACTAAGTACTATAATTAAATTAATTTCATACAGTAGGTAGTAGAATTTTGGATTTTAACACACACAGTAAAAATAAGAACAAAGACACCTCTTGCAATAATTTTGGATATGAGTACTTCTGAAGATTTCCGGTCTATACGTGTAGATACTTACGATCGATCGATTTTCATTGAAGATATTCATAAAGTCGAAGAAGAAATGGAAATAACTTCGGAAAATATTTTCAGATTCAGTGTTCTTAACTTCTTAGCTTTAATGTCAGGCACGTATATTGAAAGACTTGTGATACAAAATACTAAAAAAAACTTTGCACATTTTGAAATCTTCTCGTATTAAATTTGCCATTACTATTAAATAATAATTTATTTACTCATAGTCCACTTAAAAATGCGCCGATTGCATGTATTTAATCTTGGTAGTTTTTGTTTGGAAATCCGATATTAAAGATTGAAAGCATCCTTGTCTGCAGAAACTGATTAAATGAATTATAATTCTTCCACCAGAAAATTTAGAACCCCTAATGTAATATTGTAGTCAGAACACTATACAAACCAAATAGTGTAAGCAAGACTTCTTCTTATTTTCTTTGCTTTTATTGAAACGACCCACAATTTTATTGATTTAAGCGTTCAGCCCAATAATATATGTATGTAATATACATATAGTTTTAGTTTCGTTGGTGTTGTGATACGAATACCATCTCAACTCTTATAGCAAATGTGTGAACCAAATCGATAGCATTACTGAAATTATTCCTAAAATTTCAATGGAATTTTATACTAAATGTATAAGAGAATAAAAAACTTTCTTTTGATTATGTTTTCCTTAAGATGCTAATAATTAATTCTATTTGTCATGGTTCAAAATATTAAATGGCATAGGGATATCTTATATTTTTTTTTATAAACTATAAATTACTTAAAATAATACGAGAAGGTAATGCACGTTTCCGCGTGTCTACTATACTTAAAATATGCAGCACCAAATGCGTTGAATGTGTGTAATAACATTACCGTGTCTCAAACTGATAAGAGGGGAAACTTGTTTACATTTTTTTTTTATATTGTTGATAACATTCATAATGCCCATGGTAAACATACAGAATTTTTATTTGTTTATTTTGCTTTGTTTAAAAAAACTGTGTAACGTATTGGAGAAAAACGTAAATACGAGTATAATTTCTATATACAAGAAGAAGATTACATATACATATACATATTAAAGTACTTCTACTTACCTTTACTGTACTGCTATAAAATGAACAGGTATTTTAATATAAATTGTATATATAAAATATAAATGTCATTATGTAAAAATAAATTAATAATTGTTTTTTATGTATTTCTACACTTTGTGTATTAATTTTCAACGATACAGTAATCAGCAGTTTTTCTCTTGCAATTTGAGTGGATTGAATTGTTCCTTGGGATTGTGATTTTGTAATGTCAAACGTAATAGTATACCAAATTATTGCTAAAAACGTGGCTAGACATACATATGTAAGTTAGTTTGCAAAAAAAAAATTGTTGTGGTTTCGCGAACAGTTTAGTTAAAAAAAGTTTAATTTGAGGCAGCAATTCATTGGGAAATTTTAAGTAATTTAAAACTGTTAATAAATATCGATAGGTAGGTATGTATAGAGTTACAAGTTCTTTGGAAACTTTGTTGTACATAATTTTAGAACAGATTGGTTTTTTTGCTCATTTTTAAAATGAATTCATTGTATTTGAGATCACTTGAAAATTATTACATTTTTTCCAACACCAGTTTGAATTTATTTTGTTTTTCTCCCAACAAAAATATTTTCTTACAAATGATCGCATTGAAATTCTATTTTATTTTCTGGTCTTTTAAAAAAGTTTTTAATTTCCACTAAGCAAGTATTTATAATATATTTTAGAAATATTGACTTTCGATTGAAGAAAAAAAATCCATCTGCCAAAATTTAATATAAACAAAATTTATAATAATAAATAATCAAAAAACGAAATTCACACATAAATACATATAAGTACGCATGTACTTACCTATATTATGTGAAATATGTAGGTATACATTACATATGTAAATGGCATGTACAACAAATTTAAAAACATATACTTACTATGTATGTTTTGTTTTTAGTGAGTCGTTTTAATTTATCATTATATTGATTATTTATAAATGATTCTCCCAATGTCTGACAAGTATTATTTCTTTAATACCTATTACGAAGAAAGCGACAGAAAACAATGAAAAATTGTGAAAAGTACATATTTTAATTATTGTAATATTTTTTTAAGAATGTTAAGAATCATAGTTCAAAATAACAATATATCGATTTTATCATTTTTGAACTTCGTCACTATTTGTTCTGTACACACGCCATCATATCCTTTTTAAATAAACAAGACCATTTAAACTAACTACTAATTTTTGATTTAATGTTTTAAAAATTTTAGAAAATTGAAAGTAAAATTGCTCGAATAAATAGTTTTGTCAACTTAAAAATTACTTACGTTTTAACTTAGTTTTTGAAATAAAAAAATGTCTATTTACCTTATGTTTTTTAACCTATTTACCATATGTTTTTTAAAAAATAAAATAAAAAAAATAATATCAATAGTTACTAAATAATATTGTTGTTTCAAACTTTTTAGTCCTTGTCGAAAGTTAAAATATAAATATAACTACATAATGCTTCATGGTGGTATTAAATTAACAACAAAGTAATAAAGTAGATATAAAAATTACAATAACAAACATTTTTTTAAAATTTAGTTCAAGTAATAGACGGCTGTCTGCAACCGTGTTTTGTATTTGATTGTATGCTGTAGATAGCCTCAGTACGTATTCGTTTCGTTAGTTTATCAATCAGTCAAAACAGATAATAAAAATATTTCTAGAAATTGATTTTTCTGATAATAAAAAGAAAAAAAAATCATTTCAATGTCAAGTTTAAAAGTTACAGCTTACCGTTCTTTGTCTGCGGGAAAGTATCGATTCATTTTTATTTGTATTTTATCAGCACCACATTGCATACTACGTCATGTAAAGAGTTCTGTGCGTAGCGCATACAAAAAAAAAAACAAAGACAATACCGTTTTTTGATGACGAACTTGGGTAAAACAAATTGATTTGTCGATTATATACTATTTATTTACACAAGGGGAAAGAGCCATTTTGAGTATACCTACATATATTCATGTATATGCACATATATACAGTAAACATACAACATACATACATAATACATGTACATATCTATACAAAATCAACTTGTAATTATTGTTCTTCTGCTCACAATTTTCCAAATCGATAGAGTCTAATATAAATTTAATTGTAACAGGGGTCAAGTTCATAATAACGAGTTTACAAAGGGTTAATATGCGTAATGTAAATACATTTTTAATTGTTTTCTATTTCAATAAATCGATAAACAATTTTCTAAAAATTGTTAGAAACTGCAACGTAGAATGAATAGATTTAATTAGAAAGATATGCTAATGAGTTTTAAGAGATTTTACATGGTGCCTTGCACTAACAATATATGGTATAACCCAGTAGGATTTTTATAATAGAATATAGGATAGGTACACATCGATCAAAAAGGATTGGCGGGGCATTTGTCCTTCAGCATATTATTCGCATCATTGTGTGGTATATGCTGTACAGACAGTTTTCGCAGCCATGGGGTATAGATACCCATACCCCATGGCTTACTAACTTTAAAATTTACAAAAATTATTATGTATGTTATATTATATATATTAACATTAAAGTGAGTGTGATTTTGGGTTTGTTTTTCAGGTGAAAAGTTCAATTTTAGGTTTTGATCCAAAGGGTAGCATTAGTCAGTTAGTAGCGGTTTGAAATTTTGCTTTTTTTAAAAATAAAATATAACTTGATAAAAAAATAAAACTCAAAATGCATAACATTAATTCGGAAATAAAATAACGTGCTAAGCGGTTCCACCTAATTTTTTTTGTGAAGCTACATTAATTTGTAATTTTCCAAAAAATAAAGAACAGAATTCCAGATTAAAAATTTTTTTTCTCAAATTTTCGAGAGAGAGCCGAATGAAGTACTTCCCAGTATGTACTGAAAATTGTCAAAGCAAACCGATTTTTTTCAATGTAAATTGACTTATTTATAAATGTAAATAAGAAGCTAATAGACTTAGCAGGCATTTGTTTGCGGGGCCCTGGTAAACGATCTATGCAATAGTAGAAGCCACTTTTAGTTAATTTGTTTAGTCAACATCACTTTAATCAATTCTTTAAAATAGTAAGTCAGCAAAAACGCCATTATTTGTTTGATTAAAATAACAAAATTATGACATGTACGATGTACGTACATACCTACACTATGAGTACATACCTACATAAAATGAAATAAAATTAAATCTCTTTGCCCATGAAAATGATTTCAAGGACTTCGCATTAAAAACGTGCAATTTGTATGCATCCCGTTGCACTGAAATACTCATGCAGAGCATGGTTGCAGTGTATGTAGCACATAAGACTTTTAAAAAAATAGCTATTTACTAGCGTACATATAGCGTAGAATAAAAGACACTGAACGGAAAAAAAAATATAAGTTCCCACTTCTATTACGGAGAGGCAATTATTGTTTTAAGTCTTTTGACTATTGATTTTTCTATATATTGCATTGCCCTTGGAACGTGGTGTTATTAAAAGTGCATTAACCTTTATACAAAGAGACTACACATACGACGTGTATATTAAATATATTGTTAAAAAGAAGTGATGGGGTCTTATATTAACAAGTACCTAAATGCTTTTGACGACTCAGAAGCCCACGCACTGTCGTAAATATCTGTATGGACGTATACCGTCATAACCGTTATTAAAAACTATTGAAAATTAGCCAAAGAAGAAGGATCAGTGTTTTTTTGATCATATATAAATACTAACTAACGAAATCCTTGAAAAATTAAGAACTTAAGTATTTCTGGTTTCTCTTTCTCTTACTAAATAACAGAATTTCAAAAAAATTATGGAAAAGCTTTTATTTTTTGCTTTGCAACATAGAGGCAATCAGACCCATTACCAAATTACTTTAAAATGATTATTTTTTCACATTTCTTATATGAATTTGTAAAGAATCATGTAACTACATATTTACTTAGAATATCAAAAAAAGTTTTTATTTTTTAGCTTTCGTGTTTTTATGTTTGTTTGAATTTGTATAGTAAAGTAGATCGTTTCCTTCCGTTTTGTATTTTTGTGCAAATTGAATTTTTTTTTTACATGGAAATGTAGATATTCCGTTCAGTTAAGTTTGGAGAAATACACTTTTATTCAATTACGTTTGGATTTTTCCGTTGTATGTATTAAGTTCCGTTCAGAATTTTATGACTGAACATGACATAGCGTCTATTTTAAAATGTATATGAATCTATAATGCTTTATTACATATTTAACCGATAATTGTTTTAATAAGTACGATGAATAATTTCAGCATCTACCTACAAACAACTTACTGAACTGACGCATATTTTAGGTGATAAATATGTATATACAATAATAATTCAACGAACTCAAAGCGTTAAACGATATTATGGAAAGACCACGTGATATCATTTTATAAGACTTGAATTTCTGTTGTTAATTCCAGAACATTCCACACCTACTACTGTGCTCGTAATTTTAGAATATTTACTTATTGAATCTTAGGCAAATGTTCTATACAACAGAAAAGACAAGAAACTTGTTTCCAACTGAAAGACTGAATGGCGCGTTGTAAGTATGTATAGGTATCAAGGAACTCACGTGATTTATAAATGAAAATAAGCCAAAAATAAAGAAAAAAAACTTGAACTCAGGTATATTTTATCCTCAAGTTTGTACCTATATA
>JANSTT010000687.1:1929-35926 GCA_026745375.1 Platyura marginata
AAAACAGATAACACAACAGAGGCAAACCACTCCGGCACGGTTTGGGAGTTTGGCTGGGGCAGGGGGGGGGGGGGGGGGGGGGGGGGTAGTATGGGAAATATTTTGAAAAAATGAAATACAAACTAAACTACCAAACGATTGTCAGAAGCTTCAATATAATTTTTAAAAGTGAAAACGTTCAGCAATATTATTCTTCTAAAATAGCCCGTTTCTTTCTTTGGCTCAAAAAAATCAGCAGAATTATTGAAAAAATAATTTTTAATAAAAATACGGAATAAATGATGATGGTGACTAGAGAAGAAGATTTAGATTTAGATTTATTAGGGGTAATCGATGCACCTCGACCTTTATTTAGATCTATTGTGCCCCCCTTTCTTACTTCTATCTTTATGGAGTCACTCCATTATTTAGAGTACCTCCTTGAGTCCAGTTTCTTCAATGAATTTTAGGATTTAGGATCTTGAGTGGATTTAGGGACGGAAGGTCCCTCTCGGTCAGGGAGTAGTTTCCCAGATAATCTCTAATATCTCTAATATGTACATACCTTCGCAATAATAATCCAATGACAAAATTAATTCTATGATTTAATTTATTATCAAGAGCATCACCATTTTATACAGGAAATTGATACAACACAAATATTTCGAGGTTATGCGATAAATTTGGCGTTTTTTCATTTTTATACTGGTTTAAAATTCATTTATGCCAATATGTTACAAAAAAAAAATTTGTCAATATTATTTTAAAATCAAATGATCCGAATATATTTTTTTAAATGTGGAAGGTCAGAATCAAGTGTTATTACCACCATATTATAAATTTCGCTTTTTTCTGCGTTCTTATATGAAAATTGTTTTTTTACTAATGTAGTTTTTGTTTGGTTTTTTGAATAGATACGCAAAACTATAGAGAAGAGGTTTTTTTTTGTTGCTGTAATTCATAATGAATTAACGTCATTGAATCATCAAGCTGTACACTTTTTTTGCACCTACTTTTATAATAAATAGTTTCGGAGTTCTTGATTTTTTTGTTTTCTTTTGGGTATATTTATTGATCAAATCAAACTACTTCAGACAACTTGACGTGTTTCACACAGGCTAATTTTTTTTATATTATAGCTTTTTGTGGAGCAAAACCGATCGGCTTTTTTTTTAATAGGTATGTGTGATACTGTTATAGAAATATGTTGCGTGAGAAAAAAATTAAAAATTAATAATCATATATCTAAGCAGACATGCGGGCATCGTTTGTGTGTTCATCGCGGTAAGTATAATCTACTTTTTTTTAGCCATTTAATGCAGCAAAATAAATAATTACATACTAATCGTCTATTGTTACAAAAAAAAAAAAAATTATTTGTTAAAAAATTGAATTTGTTAATAAAATTCGTAAGACAAAAATTAAATTCAATACAATTGATATCAATGGTTTAATAAAGTCTTAAAGTAAGTAAATCGTAAATCGTATAATGTTTAGTGGAGGGGGTTAAAATTATTACTGTATGTGATATGCATCTTGAGATGGTAAGATAGCTTTCTTCTGATTTTGTGACTAATAGAAAAAGAAATAAATAAAATCGATTGTAGTTATTTTTCTATGATTTTTTCAGAAATAAAAAAAAACAAACTTATAAGCTGGTTGGTGCTGGCAACCAGTAACCGGCAACAAGTACAAGCGTTTATTATGCAAAACACAATAAGAATACATGGTGATATTTCTGATGCTGGTTGTCGGCAATAAGCATAATCACTAAGTACAAGTGATACCGGTGTTCAATGTGCGCGTATCCTTAGACTATGCCAAAAATTAATATAATATGAAAATAAGTACTGGCAAAACAGAACCAGATATTAAAAAGAAATTTCTTCCACAATGTTTTTTTTTATTAATAAGAATCGATAAAATGCTCATATGGATACTAACATCTTTATACGATTTGATTTAATTTTCACTACTAAATCAACATAAATCCGCACATGGATTGAAATGTAATTTAAATATACAAAATGTTGATTTGATAAATATTCGTGTCATATTAAAAAAAAATGATGAATTATCGAAGAAAGTAAAAACTTTACAAACCAACTTTCTTTAACCAGAAAAATGTAAATAAAAATATTCAAATCATCATCTTCAAACTAGAGGGTCGACTAACTAATAGACATGCAAATTGGCGGATAGAATGATACAAAAATAAAAATTGCAATAAAGGCAGCAAACATTCAAATCTACAATTAGGTAATTATTGTTTTAGTTTAAGAACAGTTTTAAGGCAGAAGAACATATTTCGCAAATAGTAAGTGCTTTGTCTGGAAATGTACTGAACGAATTACAATTAAAAAATTTGTGTTTTTTTTTTGCTACACTAATGTCTGAAAGAATACTCCTAACTTGAAATTTTCCATTTGCCCACCCTCCTACATACTAAAATATTAATCTGTATTATTATTAAATTGTAGAAAATAAAATACCCACATATATGTACAAAAGATATATTTCTATCAACTGACTTTCTTTATCACCATACTCGTATATTAGATATACACATTTAAGTATAAGTAAGTAAATAGAGTTGTCATTATTTTCTATAATCTAAAAGCTAAATGTCATCAAGTAATAAATATACCCATGTATAGTAAACCGTCATTCATAAGACAAACTAATAACAATCTCAAATGGATTGTAAAGTTAGACAATATGTAATCCAAGAAACGAGATAAAAAAAAAACAAATAAATTACCTTATCAAATATCAACATATTCAATATAAATAGAAGGGATATTGTGAAAGTGTATTTATGTATACATTACGTACAATATGTACAATTATACATACATAACGTGCGTCAAACAGAATAATTTGTATGGTTTCTTAGTGGACGGAATGGACCTTATCCAAATAAGTATCAACATCTTCAACATCAAAATAAGCCATGCACATGAAAGTGCCATAATTATTTCATGTTTAATCTTAAATATTTATTTTATTCATTCTTTAATTTTATTTTGAGCCATCTGATCGGTCGCCCCCATACAAACACAACGATAAAATGTCTAACTCAATATTTATGTTTCATCATTTTTTTTTTGTTTAAAAATCAATTTTCCAAAATCGATGAAAATTTGATATATATTAAAAAATCGTTGAAATGCTAACCGAAAGATAGTATGATTATATAGAGCTTTTAAGCTGTAGCTGAAACTATATATTTCAAATATAAATTTATTATACAGCAGAACAGCAGCCATCTGTCCAGAAACATTGTTAACTAACAAAATTTATATAAACACAGCAATAAATACAGTGGAATGTATTCTTTAAACCGACTTTTGAGTCAAACCTAATGATACCAACCGTACTGATTTTATCAGTACAGTACTTGATTTTCGCTGTCGCTGTACTGATTGAAAAAACCGTACTGATTTTTGTACTGTACTAAATCAGTATTAAAATAGTACATGGATCTTGATTTTTTGAAGTCTTAACTATTAAGAAAAATCGCTAGCCAGGAGAAATACGATTTCAAACAACCAAGCTCAGATCGTAATGCTGACGATAACACTAGCGCAGTGTTGATCTCTACTAGAGATCTCGAAAACTCTCTCGTATGGGAAACGTACTAACCCAAAACGAGTATTAGTCATACCTCTTTGAATTTACCCGATTAAAAAGTTTTTAAAATATGCGACAGCCGTAAGACAATATGTAAAATCATCTTGGTGGTTTTTGAACGAAAATTTTAATCTATGGATAGAGAAAAAAAAATTCAGAACTCAGAAGCACGTTGCCCGTAACTCGTCACAAAAAGATTTGTAAAAAAGATAAACAATAACAGAGCAATGCACCGATTGGAGCCATACTAAGATTTTTCGAATATTTAACTTTATGTTCAGCTATTCTATTTTTATTTCACTTTTAGGTAATAATGCAGCACGTTTTTGACATTGTTTGGAATCAACAAACAGAATGGCCTATGGATGTTTATATAGACCTATAGATAAATTGATTCTATGCAATTCTGTTTGCTACAAATTAAATTCGTGCTCAAATCAATTTTCATGTGATTAAGGAAAAGAAGGCAGAAATTTTCCTTCTGTGTAGATTTTTTTTTTTAAATTAAAATCAAAAATTCACCACTAACCTGTCAAATTGTCTAACATGTACGATAACAGCTTCTGGGTTCCATTTGGTTCGTTGTAGATTGACAATACATCCTTGCCAAGTGGATTACCATGCAAACCGAGAACGTGCAAATGAAACAATTTGCCAATTTCATAAGGCAATACACGTAATAAATTATGGTTTAGCAATAATTCCCTGTAAATAAATTTTTTTTTATAGATATTATGGTCCAAAAGCGATTTTTTTTCTATTTTCGTTGTACAAACCTTAAGTGAATTAATTCGCCTAGCTCCGCTGGTAAACTTCTTAGCTTATTACTAGAGATATCTAGTGATTTTAAATTAATCAAATGACCAATGTCATTTGGAAGTCTTAGTAAATTGTTATCATTAAGATATAGTGCAGTTAGATGTTCAAATTGCCATAGCATTGGGCTAACGTTGCGAACATTGCCTAAAATTATATAAAATTTTTATTTACTTCAATGAGGAACAGAATATTAAATCATTTAAAAAGAGGATTTCTTGAACGTTGAAGTAGATCAATAATATTGGTATTTCGATGTTTTGTTTATATGAAAATAGGCCATATGTACATTCAAGAATCTTACAAACTCTGTTCTATGCACTGAATCTCTTCATTTGCTTATTCTTGAAGACAGTAATTGAAAATTGATTGAAATCAAATAAAAAGCCTCCGCGATTGTAATTCCTTTAACTTTAAACACAGTTTGAAGGCTAGAACTAAAACTAGCCATGCGACTAGACAAGTGCTCTTCTATAGATTTATGCACAAGTTTCATCGACTTTCTTCAGATACATCAAATTAATCGCTACAGTATCTCTCGTGGATAATTACTTAGGAAATTGACATTAAAAAGGGAACACATCGTTGGCGCTAATATTATATGGTTTCCGCTTTGCTTTCCAATAATTTCATACCGTTGCAAGACAAAAAAAATCATTTGATAGTATCGAAGCAATGAAATAGAACAAATGTACAGATCTCAGGGAAATAAGTAAGGAAATAATTTCGAAATTTGTTCATTTGTAAAACTTACCTGTTATCTCAACACCGTTCCAAAAAGACTTTCGTCCGGCTGCGACATCTTCTGGTGACATAAATATTTGTTGTCGTCTTTGATTACTGTTTTCATATTTATCTTTGCTTCGAGACATTTTGTAGATGCTGCCTATAAGAAATTGTATTAAAATATAAAATTCCATAACATAAAAAGAAGTAAAATTAAATAAAAACAAATTAAAATTAAAAAAAGAGAAGAAAATTAATTAAGTTAAGTTAAGAATGCATTAATTGATTTTAAAAAAATAACTTTAAATAAATATTGTTGTCATTTCTGTTATTGTTTATTAACTTAAGCCATTTCTACTGGGTACTTTATAGTTAGTTTAGTACGAAGCAGCATAATTCAATCACATCAATAGAATTTATGAAGCGTTAGATGTTAAGAAGCTGGAACTTTAAACTTTTGTTAATTTTTAAAATGCGCTTTGTACTTTAGCTGATCTCAGCATTAAGAATAATGAGAGTAATTGAAGATTTCTGTGTGCCTTTCATTAAATTAGGATCCATTCTGTGGAACAGTAACAGTATTTAGCTGTTAGTTTTGTTAGCTGGTACTTCTCGATGTTCAAGGATACAACGTGAGACAACTGGAAAGAGGTTAAATGTCTTGGATAAAAATTTGAAAGAATTGAATATTTTAGATTTTTTTTAACGTTAGGAAGAATTAGATTCTTCGCGACGTTAACAGGATTCCTAGTGAATTAGTTTTTTTTTTTTAAAAAAAACTAAAAATTCAATGTTCTCACTTAATCAACAACTCAGCAAATTTATTCTTGTAAAATTCCGTAGATATTAATAATTCTCCTAAAAAATTAATTAATTGCATAACCGTCATAAATAAGGTAGAGAGATAACTGTAATCTTAAAAAATTAAATAAATAGAGTTGAGACTAACCACACTTTGTAGAATGGCATTTGCAGAATATTTGAGAAAAAGACTATTCCTCTATAACCTCACTAAAGTCAATATTTTGCAACAATTACTGCATTTACAAAGTATCCGTTCTTGCTGTTCCTGTTCCTGTTCCTAAAGAAAGAATTTAATAATCTTCCAAGTTAGTTATCCCAGGAACTAATTGTACTACTGTACAGAAAAATTCTTCTAGAACTGGTTTAATGGTTGGTGCTGGTATCTTATAAATACAAGCAAGATAAACAACAAAATATGTTCACTAACAAGGACAAGAAACTTACTGAATCATTATAATATAAGGGAACGAATGACGGAACAGATATGAATGTTGAATTTGACTGTAAAATAGCCTAGGAGTCAATCTAGAAAGTGATGAACTGTTACAAAATGTAGTTATATGTGGAATATCGTTTGAAGTGAAATCAGTAGGTGTATTCCCATCATTTGCCACTTATATACAGATCGATGACACATATGTGAAAGATTTTCTGTTTATATCGATAAATTTGATAAAAATATCTTTTTTATTAATCTGTGCCATAAACATAGAACGAGAGTCAGATATAACAGATTAAAAGCTAACGACCGTACGAAGGCTAAGGTCACATATGTCATAGAATTCCAGTACAAGTACATATTTAACAATACTCTGTGGTCATGAAAAAAAATCGATAATTGTCGGTGAGATAACAACAACGCCTCTTTAAAGAGTTAATAAAGCTGCAACAACAACAATAACAACAAACAACAAAATTATAGATTATGTAAATAAAAATATTAAATTAAAAATGAAAATAATAAAATAAAAAGCAAACCAAACAGCTGAAAAATGACCTCTGATTTTTTTGTCTGACATGGATAACAAATTGGCTTTGCAAAAACAACACAAGCGATCATCCAATGGGGTCCTCTCTCTATTTTATACTCGAGGTACGTTTTATATAGGTTTTGATGTTGCGGATGACCAATTTTTTTTAAATTTTTTTGTAAATTCCAAACACAAAAAACTTTTCAGCACAAATCTCACAGCAACATAAAAAAAAAACTATGTGGAAGAGCTCCTCTTTGCTAGGTTGACGCAAAAATTAATATATAAACAAAATTGAAAAACTATAAAATTATAGAACAGCAAATTAATGGATTTTTAATTAAAATAATTTTTTTTTTTATTAATTAGTTATCTGTGACTTAAGCAAATTCGATGGTAGGCATATAGGTCCATTGATTTAGCTATTTAGCTATGTGGAGAACGTTTTGATTGAGTCACAGTGTGTATATTAGCGGATCAGCCACAATATTTATATATAGCTAACAATGCCAGGAGGATTCCACAAAAATACCTTCATCTACTTCTTCGAGTGTTTGTGTCTTGAGTGAGATTTTTTGCACAACCGCGTCTTCACTGCACAGAGCCACTTTTTCAAAAGATTTATCAATAATTTTTATTTTGTTCTCTTTTTAGATTGTCTCTGGAAAATTTACACACAATTTTTCGTTATAGTTTTCCTTCAAACGAATGAAAATGAAAAACAATAAAAAAATAGCCAAATATCAAAAGAAAAAAAGAAAAGAAAAACACTTTTCACGCACACGACCGTACAAGCAGCTAGTATAATAAAAAAAATAAAAAAGAAAAAGAAGACGATCCCCGTTGCACGAATGAGGTGCTGTCGCGCACTCTGAGACTTTTTCGGCTATTTGCGTTTTGTCAGACCCAAAATGTGATATGGCGTATCGTAATTTGTTTTTCAAATAGAATTCAATACAACAAGAATAAAAGATATCGAACAATTAAAAACTCACGTTCACTTTACAATTATCTTATTTACAGATTTAATTATTGTATCGAATTTATGGAAACTATTTTTATTGGCGTATTTTGTGCACAATTCTTTTTTACGAAAAAATGTTCACAAGAAAATCGAAAAAGCCAAAACTTGTGTTGCCAGGTGATAAACTTTTTCGAACATAGATTTTTTATTCTAAAAATTACGGTAAATTTAGGATTACATTAAACGCACTATTCTTCAATAAAAATTTCATATAAAAAATAAGTATAAAAAATGCCATTGAATTTTCATATTTTCCATTTTGTTAAAATGTAAAACATTCAATAAAGAAACTGTTGTGGAAAATAAAAAAAAACCGACAAAAAAATATTAATACCTATCATATTTTTTGTTTTTGGAAAGGAATTGAGTAAACCTTTAATTTTCATCCAATTTTATAGTTCTTGTCTATAGTAAACTATCGATTTTTAAAGAATTTTTCAATTTCGAATTCATCAATCGAACTATTTTAATAAGTTGATCAAATTAGACGGCGATTTACAAATGTAATTGTAATATTTAGAGCAAGACAATAAATGTGTTAGAGCGAGAAAAACTTATTAATGGATATTGAACATCACTGCTGTCAAAATAAACTAGATTTGTTGAATTTTTTGCTGGATAATTTTTAAATTGCTCGACATCGATATCAAACGTAAATAATTTATTAGTTTACAGTGTTGTACGGTTGTGTAATAAATACTTGAAATAAAAATGTACAAATTCGTACAAATATTGCTTTTTCTACATTAATTTACATTCTGTGTTTATCGCACAATTTTATGCATTTTTACGGTCTATTCTGTTTGTCCTTGTCTAATTTGAATGCAACTTGGATGCACTTGATGCAGTTTTGAAAACGCATAAAAAAAATGCCGTTTTTTTCTAAAATTTTAAATTACAACATGTATATGTACAATTTTATACCCATCGAGCTAGAGACTTGAAATTTTGTCAGTAGGTTTCTTTGTGTGTTCGAGGAAACTGGTATTGAAAATGAAAAAAATTCCCTCCCATACACATTTTTTTTTAAATAAACGTGTTTTCCTCTCAATATTTCGAAAAAATTATGAACACAAAAAATGTTTTTATTTTTTCTAATCCAATTTCTCCTACAGTAACCTGTTTTAGGAGGAACAAACAACACACCTACTATAAAAATGTATTTTTTCTCCCCATCACACTAATTAGACTCTTTGTTTTTTAATCCCATCAAGATAATCTAGAAAAGAATTTTTTTTTTTTTTTTAAATTAAAATGTTGAAAAATCTAGCTTGATGGACGCGTATTTAATCAAGCTACTGCATTATACTTTATGTTCTTCCAACCAAATCCCTACCAAATCGTAATCCGTCATTTTTTTTAAGTCGTCAATTCCATAAAGACGGCCGAGAACAAGGACATATTCTTAAAGAATTTAAAAAAAAAAAAATATTGCAGAAATTGTAATTACTTGGATTGATACTTTTATATCGGGTACCCAAATACTACACATCACCTAACCACCAAGATATGATAAAATTATCCAATGATGAAAGAAATTTTCGTTCTGCCTATTATGAAAAAGTTGGTTGCCGCAGTGTTGAAGAGAAAAAATCTTTGGAAATACTTTTGAAAGAGAAACCATTAAATCCAAATAAATTAAGACAATTCTGTCTCCGTTTTACGGTTCCAATTGTTCACAGAGCATTACTATGGAAAATATTGTTAGGTAAGTACCTGATATAGTTTTTAGGATAAGATTTCTTTGAGCACTCCAAATTCAGTTCAACATTTTTAGTTCCATAGAAAGTTACTTTGTATTCTTCTTGTTCAGTTTAGCAGTGCAGATTGTGAATCCTTTTTCTTTTGAAAGTTCATTCTACCTTCCATCATGATATAGGCTCAATTACCCATATTAATGTAACATTTTTCTGCAGGAGTGACGCCAGTATATGGTGATTCAATCGAATACGTAATGATCCAGAGAGAAGCCGTTTATTTGGATCTACTAAAGGCCTTAACCATGTTACGGATTGCCGATGATAAAACACCAAAAGCACGAATATTCTATGCAATGTGGTTACTAGAGACAAGACAATTAAAATTAGGATTCAACATTAATGTATTGGCGGAATTCTGTGCACGGATAAAAATCGAATTTCTAATTTCGCATCTATTTTCTAGCAATCGGATAATAATTTTGTTAAAATCACCGAAGTACTAATGCAAATATCCGATAATGATGTGGAAGCATATTGGATAGCTAAAGGATTCTATGAGTTTCCATTAGAAATTTCTCGGGAATTTTGTAAATTAAAAGAATTAACATTTAAGCTACTTCAAAAGGAAGATCACAAACTATTTAGGTAGTTGCCTGAATGGAAATGAACATTGCAGAAGAATAAAACAAAAATTTATTTTCTTTCCAGTCATTTAGAGAATAACAACATTTTAAATAGCCTTCCGCTAGACAAATGGTATTCGTCTTGTTTTGCCGGTATCCTTACGAAACCAGCATTAATACGAATATGGGACAAAATTTGTGCTGGCTCGAGGAAAATTGTTGTTTTTGTATTTATTGTTTTGTTCAATACGTTGTGGCGTAAAAATTTGGTTGACAACGATTTAAAAGGACTAATGGACAAAATTGAAATTGTGAGTAGAAAATTTGTTGCTTTAATTAATTAATAAGAATTAATTTTACATTTTTATTTTTAGATAAAAGAAAATCAAGAATTTTCTGATCAAATCGTAAATAAATCGATTGAATTGTGGCAACAAAATAAAGATCATACCGAACTGATGACACAAAGAAAGGATGATAAGTAGAATATTGAGGATATTAAGTGAAATATAGGCTTAGCCTAAAATCGTGCGATATGCCAAATTAATTTTAAATTTATGGCAAACAAAATAAACAAAAAAAGTGTTTTTACCGAACTTGATAGGATTTTTGTATATACATTGAGGAGAATAAACGTTTATTGTGCACCAGTCGCGTTCCAATTACGTCAAACTTGTTATAGATTTTACCCTAATATCTTTGTAACCCTGTCTTCTATATCGCTCAATGCTCAGTAATTGACTATTTAAGTGAGACCGCCGGGCACGCATACTTCATCTGACGTTTCGCCACTGTTTGTGTACATATTCTGATGAATTTTAATCTTCTACGTTATTTTCGTACCATCCATTAAGGATTGACTAGTCTAATGTTACAAGAAAAACTACATTATTTTAAACGTGTTGACAAATATAAATATTTTTTTTTTATTTGAAATAAAACACAAAAATTAAAATCATACGAATAATTGGTGATGCTTTAAAGGTAGACAACTTTAATTTTTATGTTTCATATAACACATTTAAGTTAGTTAATCTAAGAAAAATTAATTAAAAAAAAAACTTAAGTATGAAATGACTTTTTTTTTTTGGTCCAATCAGTCGATTTAAAATTTAAATAAATAATCTTCCTATTTGCGGTTTAGTTTATTTACAATAAATTTATTATCGACGAGAAAGTCTAATTGTTTTTCGTTTTATTAAGATAATTATCATTCGACAGGATCACCAATGACCAATGTACAAGCCTTTTATTCTAGGGTTTTTATAATTACTCCAAATTCCAAATTGTACTTAACTGAATGTTTCACATTTATTACACAAATAACGAAAATTTCAATTTGGTAGAATTTGCATAAATTTTTTTTATGATTTATTTAATTTTTTTCAAAATCAAAATGGCAGACATACAATGAATGGAAATATTAAGTGGGAGGTACACTTAGTCTAGGCATTTCAGAACCGATATTATTTAAAATAGTTTTGTGACTGAAAAATAATTTCGTGTAATAATTTAATAATGTTACCAAGGTCAACAACCGTAAAATATTTTTTTTAAGTACACCCCCTTGAACGCTACCTATACAAACATTTTTGTTTTTCCCACCAAATCACAAACATTCAAAAAAATATAAATAAAATACGAAACAGTTTTTACTCTTTGTGTTGCATCCCTATTATGATCTCCCACTCACATACAAAATCACTGTAAAATGTTCACTTTCCTATAATTCTAATTTAGACGATGGTAGTAATCTTTTTTTAATTAATTACTAAAATAATTCAAGATGAATGAAAATTTCGATGTTGCCTAGAATGATATAAAACAAATTTATCTTCAATTAGATCTTTCTCGTCGTAAAAGCGTATTTTGTTCGTTAATGCAAAATTTAATTATTTAATATAAATTTATTTATTATATTAAGAAAAACCACACTGATTTCATACTTTTCACCCCTTAGAACAGAAAAAATAATCCCAACAAAATATACAATGTTTACCATCTTACTGCAAATTGCTCGTTCATTTACCAAAGTTTTCGTGAATTTTCTCTATGTTTTTGATAGTACATAATGCCAAAAACGGCTACAATTACAGCTAAAATCATTCCTAACAGAATCAAAAAGAATATCTGTAAAGAAAATAATGTTTTTTGTCCATAGTCATACATTTCAATGATGATTTTACTTTTATATTTGACATTCCTGGCTTTATATCGTCTGAACGTGGTCGAGGTGGTTCAAACAGTAGAGCTTCCGGTATGATTTTCATTCTATCTAATGCATCTTGTGGCTATTGAAAAAAAAAAAAAAATTTTATACCCAAAAATTCTACAAATATTTGGGTTTGCTAGTGTAATAAATAGGTCCATATTGTCTAAATGAAATTGATTTTATGATCACGAAAATATAAGTCAATTTTTTTTTAAGTGGTCACCGATTTCAAGATGTCGTCCAAAAACAAACATTTTCCATTAATCACGTGATTTATAAATTTTAAATGGAATTGTTAAAGTATAGAAACATTTTTAAAATTGCGGTTTTTTTCCGTTTTAATTTTGTCTGCAGAAATTGTATTTTTCTAACCGATCTTTTTGAAAGCATTCAAGAAAGTCTAAATGACGGATTTTTATTAAAAATGGTTGATTTTCGAATGACTTTAGACTTGTTACCATAAGTGGATTAGTATTTAAAAAATTTGCTGAGTCACGTACACACTTTTCAGTCCATATTCCTAGTCCTGTAGTCAATGAACTTGCTACTACTCATTTCCCGTACATTTTTGTACTAGAATCATTAAAATTAGAAAATCAATTTCACTAAAATCAATTTCGGCCATTAGTTTTTTTGTTGTTACAAAAGCATCCCGAACAAACCACAATAAAATCTTACATCAATTGGAGTTATTTCATAAAATTTAAATGCATAAATATCATGATTATCGGACAAATCACCGGTGGTCGCCGACGCACCAAAATAGTAGCCGGTTGGCAATTTTACACCATCGGCCGAAAAACATTCTTTCCATTGTCCTTTATTTTCCAGGTCGGTTGCCACCTTAAGGACATCATTTTCATATCGAATCGATACATGTGTATCGTAGTCAACATTTCGGAATTTTGCCTCACAACCAGCTAATTGAGTGTGGGTGCCATCTCGATCATGATCATATGTAAGCGATCCATTATTTATCATAGCGCTAATGTATGGATGTTGATGCTGAAAATTAAAAAAAATTTAATATGAAAATTATTGACTGAAATCAATGGAATTGTTGAATGCAATTAAGAAGTTCAGGAATGGATTACGATATTTGAAGACAATATAAATTTGCCATACTGACCAGAGAATATCAGCTGTGACCTTCTATTCTATACGATTTTGTTTTTATTTAAATATTATTAACTGCACTGAGCATCTTGTCTTAACTAGCATTATCAATCCTACATTTAATGACAAGAGAATTTCCTTAGAAATGTACTCTAAAAAATTGGTGTAACATTAAGTGTTACATCTATCTGGTGGCTATTAGGACATCAGATTAAATAAATGTACGCAAAGGGTAATGAAATCAGGTCGACCAAAAATGAAAAGAGATTCTCAGATCAGATCAATCATTTTTTTACTTCCACAACTTCTATATGAAAAATATAAGGGAAAGCATTTGGTTTTGAATGACAATTAAAAAAAGGGTTTACGTTTCAAGAAAAACTAGACAGAAATTTTCTTTAATCTGTGATCGCCCACAATCCTTATCTTTTTCTCCACCTCTATTTGAAAAAGCTAATGAGTAACTTCACTATTGTGGAAGGCTTGCAGATAAATTAGCATTGGTTAGGTTTATTTAAAAACTGAGCAGTGATTAGACAGGTAGAGATGTAGGAAGGGAGCATTTACTCATATTTCGTATAATGTATCTATGTATGGTTGAAAAAGTGAACAACACTGAAAACTTCCGTCAAGTAACTGTTCGATAAATTCTTTGCTATACATCGGATTGCCTAGTTGTCTGAAATAAATACTAACTACTTAATTAACGTATAACAAAAATCACTCACATTATGTACTCCATTGTGATTACTGTATGTATCTAATATTAAAGCAAGTCCACTAAAGTAATCTTTACTTCCAAATACCGGACCTTGAATCATTCTGTCCTTAACATACCAAATCGCTAATCCATCACCATATAGATCTTTGCCTTTGCCAGAAACTTTGAAGTGTATGTTTACTTCCCAATTTTTCGACATACAAGGCTAGAGAAATGAAACAAACACAAAAAAAGGCGTTAACTTTGGATTAGAATAGCTCCATGCATTATTTAGTAGTAAGAGGAAAAAAAATGATGATTATACCACTTGATTCCACAGGGCTCCGCTTTTAGATTGTAAATCAGCTGTTAGACGAACATAGTTGGAAGAGATCATGGTCGTACCGATATAGTCCCAGAAGGGCATCGAAATACCAGTACCTATATATCATGAAATCAATTTACTCACAAGAAAACTCCTTTTTTATGGTTGCTTAGAAAACTTTTAATATAGAAAAAAAAAATCCACAAACGATAACTAACCTTGATAGGGTTTCACTAGAGAGTGCTGCCTTTTCATGTAGTCCTGATTTTCATTCTGTGCATTTATATGTAGGCATAAAAGAAGGAAAACAATTATATTTATTGGATTCAATATTATTTTGCACATTTTATTATTGTTAATAGAAAATAACACCGACACAGCCGTCATCATTAACATTTGAACCGTTTGATATTTAGAATTGTGAGTGAAGTTAAGTGCGAATTGACCAAATACATTTGAATTGTTTTTATAACTAAGAGTTTACGAAACTTTTTGAAGCGGTTTTGAGAATAGGCCTATACCACCAATTTTAATATTAGTAAAATACACTTGATATAAAGAAACATTATGAAAAATACAATTTTTCTAGCTGAATGTTCTAATTCGCTGTCCCGGCTGAAAACGAGACGGCCATTGGGGATTGGGCAAAAAAGGTGTGGGTGTAGTGTTGGCAGAAAATAAATTTAACCTAAATGAAAAAACACAAAACATACCACGTATCGTATATCCATTCCTGGGAAGTGGAAGAGTTTCATGCTTTATATTGCAAAAAAATTTTGTAACGGCTTTTTTTTATTAAATTAGACATGAAGTTTAGTATAACTCGGAATTTTTAAGAGAAGGACACATAATTGGAAATAATTAGTATGTTAGAACGAGAAAAGCGTTTTATTGGTGGACATGTTGTCAAAATAAAATAAATAAATAATTTTTTGAAGTTTTTAATTAAAAATAGCTAAAAACTGTTATCTGTAATCCATAATATTGTAATTAATACTATTCACTATTAGTATTGAGTACTTGGATTCAGCAAAAGGATCTGATACTTATATATTAGCTATCCAAATACCCACCAAACAAAAATTAAAGAAGCCGCTAGAAAAACATTTGTGTTTGTTAATATGTTTAAAAAGATAATTTTTGAGGTGCTAAATAATTAGTGGACTAAATATTAACTTCGAATATAAAATTAAGAAATATAAAAATATGGCTAATTGGGCAAAAACAGAACCACAAGGAACGTCACAACGTAAAAAATGGAATTTGGAAAGTAAGTTCTTAGAATACAATAGACAGATGGTAACGTTTTTATCTATCTTATTGTTGTTTTCATCTATAGATCGTGCCTCATTAAAAAATCTTAAAATTCACATTGCCGAAGATGGATGCTCAGAAATACAGTATGACTTAGCTAGACAGTTATTAGAAGAAAATTCTGGTAGGAATGGAATTATGCAATTTCCGATAAAATGGCTTCACAATTCAAATCAATACAATTTCTTTCAGAAACTGATCAAACCAGTAATTACTCGGAAGGTATCCATTGGCTAATGCGTGCCGCTGATCAGGGTCATGCAGATGCACTATTGTTGCTTTTCGAATGTTATGATAAAAAACGCGGCATTACCGAACGAAATGAATGTGAAGTGCAAACATTCCTTGCAATGAGTTCAGGTGAACGGGCTGCCCGTAAAGCGGCTCGTGAACTATTTGCATGTTTGTCGAATGGCGAGGAGTACATAACGCCAAAACAGTTGGAACGTAAACTGAGAGAAATCTATAAAATTCAAAAGAACAAAAAAAAACGTCGTGGAAGTGTTGATGATTCCGAAGAAGATGAAGGTGAAGGTGTGGAAAATATAACTACAACTAATGGACATGTTTCAGCGTCACCGTCACGGTTCCGTCGTCGAAATAATAATGTGTACCGTTCCGATGATTGTATAACGGAAGAACATTTAGTATCGGCAGCGACAAACTATTCCAATGGTCATATGCCAAATGTTCAACATGCATTGGCATTATCTGTTCCCCCACCAAATATACTTGACCATATACCGTGCTTCCATCGTATTGTCTTTCATCCGCTGTTGTTCCTTTCATTATGCTACCATCGATTTATTGAGGCACTGTGTAAATTTCCTGAGTGCATATCTGATCTTCGATTTTTAATTTTATTATTAATCTACGCTATGCTTGCAACCGACAATATGGTGATGTTTGTTCCAATGGGTTTGTACTATCTCAGTTTGATCATCATGATTGTGGCAAGTATCAAAATGCTCAAAACCAAACATGATTTTATAGACTTTCGAATGTGGTCCGGGCTATTTCTCAGCTATGGCGATCACAATGTCGATGTTGATGCATCTGAAAATCAATTTCTTCGTAATAACATGAGACCGTATTTGTATTTTTTTGTTGCCTTCTTTGTGAATGTCATGCTGTATCCAATAATATCCGATCAATGGATGCCTCACTCTGAAATCACAATGGTCTCGTTTATTTTCGTCTTTATGACAATGATGACGTTCATGTACAGTTCGTACAGCCCATTTCCGGACATGTTAATATTAGTATCGTTTGGTGTTAACGTTCTCGCCAAATATCCCTACGAAATGGACACGGTCGTACTGACCGGATGGCGTTTTCTCGACCTAAAAGTACCAAATTTTCCATCATTTGTCATTGGCAATGGCATTGAATTCTGTCTCAATTGTCGGGCTCTGCTTTATCTCTTAATACCCGGAATTTTGTTATTATTGGCATTGCGTCGCAATTGGCATGGTACATATCAGTATTTGATTCCACATTGTGTGACATTGAGTTGGTTGCAAATTTGCATTATCAGTTCGGAGTGTGCAACAATGTTCGGTTTAGTGCGTGCCGCTCTTGGATTGGCTGGTTTGTTGCTGTTTTTGCCATTGTTCGGTATGGTCACATTGATGGTGCCCGTTTTTGCTGCTGTTGAATGGTTAGCACTTACCGATCCAACAGTTCGATGGGCTGCATCGATTTGTGCAGCATTGTGTATTATTCTTGGTTCATGTTTTATGGCGTCTAATCATCGTACGGAGAAATATATAACGATTCTACAGGTAATTATTCTCGAGGGTTTGTATAAAATCTACACCCCCCCACACGACATTTATAGTGATTATCATTTCGACATTTATGTTCCATACAAGGATCAACCTGCAGGGTAATTTTTTTTTCTTTATAGATTATTATATGTGGCATTGCAACCATATTTCTAACGCTTCCGTATATGCGATCCAGTTTTCAATCTTCCCATACACAACCGACAATGTTCAATACGTTAATCAATGCAAAACCAACTGTTGAACCATTTCGCAATCAAAACGATCACCTATCAAAGCTGACATGGGAACAGTACTACAAATACTGCAGTCAACCGGCATGGGAACATGTCAATACAATAACAACACAAATAAGATGTTCCCATTTGGAGGGAACGACCATAAAATGGCAGGGTACCATTGCTATGGTGGAAATAAGTCAGGTGAACAATTTCCGAGCCGATATGATTCGAAAATATTTGCCCGGCTATTGGGCCGATCTAATTACATGCTGGTATGGTGAACAGAACAAAGAAAATTGTTCGGAACGGGAGGATTGCGATGATATTAAAAGATTAATTGAGGAACATAATAAATGTAATTTAAATAAATGGAACACTTACGAATATGATATTACGGTTAAAATGAGCGCCGGACTATTGAGCAAACCGCCCGAAATTGTATTGAAGGCTCAGCATGATTTTGGTAATTTTACCAGACGATTAAATAATTCGGATCGTATATGGTTTAAGGGTGTTTTGCGAAATAATAAATATGTTGGAAAGGACAGGAAAACATTTATGACACTGGGAAAAAATGGACCGTTGGTGGATTTAACGGCAATCGGTTGTGTTAGTTGTCAAACCAAAGTAATCGAGTCATTCCAAATAATCGATGGACCAACAGTTAATGGACGCGTTAAGGATTTGTTTCGTGGCATTAAATATTTGCTTAATGTCCTCTTTAATCCATTGGTTATTTTTAAGTAGTGCGCATATTGTCCATATGCGAAGCGAAATAAAAAAAAAATTGATCATCCCCGTGTAGCCTTAATTGATATTTTTAAATGGTAATGCCCAGAACCAGATTGAACAGAGAACAAAATCTTTTAATTTTTTATCGAACAAAAAGAAAAATTGTAAATTTTTAATCCACCGAAAGAAGGCACTAAAAATTAAAATTTGTATAAAATGTGTAGAGTGATATTTAATTTTTACAATTTACATTTTACGCTGGCTGTCTACTGAAATTATTTTGTTACCAATAATAACAATAAATGTAGTTTAATCACAGTATTTTTCGTTGTTGTACCCAATATATTGTGTAGTAAGCCAATTAATTATTTTAATGTTTATTATACCTAGTCAGTGTACAGCTTAATAAATTGTAGTTATTTTATTGAAATTGATTTGTATTTGAAATTTAAAAACTATTAGACTTCCAGTAAAAAATCTGTAAAATTTCCACAATGTTATTTTTAACGGAACTTTCTCGTCGACATACAATATTTCTAATTCCAATCCATAGCTTTTCATTTGGTGAAAATTACTAACTTTTTTCAATGAAAACTTATTAAACCTATCAAATGCATATAATAAAAACATTTCTGGCAACATTGCATAGTTGGCGTTTCTTGTCATATTAATGAAATGCGACTAAAGTGAGGTTAGGAAAAATTAAAATTGATTGTAAACAAACAACTATCGAATAAATTAAAAATGAAAAACTATTCCAATTTGAATAGATAATCAACTTAATGTGGTTTGCACACATCGAACAAATAAAACAGGTGACGATTACAAAATGTATACACCTCTTCAGACGGAAAAATTATGGTCAAAATATTTAACAATTTTTTTCGTTGTTGCGGCCTACTGGTAATTAATATTAAAACATTCTAAACATTTATCTATTTTACTAGCACAATTTAAATGAAATTTAAAGGGTAACATCGATTGTAACGGTTTTCGTAAATAAAACACTGCTAAGCAGTAATGCGGTGAAATTTGAGGCGCCCCTATTTGTAACATGGTTTCAATGCATCATATCAACGGGAATATGTTTTGCTATGAGCCAAATGCCCGGTTGTGCGAAATTTGTTGGTTTTCCAATTGGACATAATGTAAATGTAATTACATTAAGACGGATCTTTCCATTGGCCATACTTTTTACATCAATGATAGCCACAAATAATTTATGCTTAAAATATGTTGGCGTAGCCTTTTACTATATCGGACGATCACTAACCACAGTGTTTAATGTAATTTTATCATATTTGATACTTAAACAGCGGACAAGTTTTTCATGTTTACTGTGCTGTTTTCTTATTGTTAGCGGATTTTGGTTGGGTGTAGATCAGGAAAGTTTAACAGGTTTGTGACTATTTCCTTTTTTTTTTTAAAAAAAAACCTAATTCTAATTTTTAATAAATCGCAATAATTCCAGAATCATTTTCATTAATTGGAACAATTTTTGGAGTAATTGGCTCTTTGTGCACATCGCAATACTCAATATACACAAAAATTGCGTTGCCCCTTGTCAACCAAGAGGTTTGGTTGCTCAGTTACTACAATAATCTCTGTTCGTGCATTTTATTTGTGCCATTAATGATATTTACCGGTGAATTCAGAATTGTCTATCAGTACGAGCACTTAATGGAATTATGGTTTTGGGCGGCCTTGTTTATTAGCGGAATTTGTGGTTTTGCGATTGGTTTTGTGACCGCACTTCAAATTAAGGTAACATCACCGTTAACAAATAATATATCGGGTACAGCAAAGGCTTGTGCACAAACTGTATTGGCAACGCAATGGTACAATGAATCGAAATCGATGCTATGGTGGACATCGAATTTTATTGTATTGTTAGGCAGTGGTTTTTATGCTCGTATTAAACAGTTGGAAATGAAGCGACAACATCGAGAAAATGAACAAGGTCAAAAAGTGTAATATTTTGTAAGAAATACATCTCAATTAATCGAATAAATAAAATGAATGGAAAAAATTTCCTTTATAATTCTTCGTTTTCAATTTTTGGTGTATTTATACCTTCATATCTTAGCTAGAACAGGTAGTGGAGCTGCTTACCTAGGGCACAAGTCCCATTTATATTTATGCACGATTTGCCACTGACTAGAATGATGGAATAAAATTTTCAGACAAATCAAAAATATTTTTTTGCACATTGATTGTAAATTCAGAGATCTACGAATATACACAAAATAAATGAGCAAAAAATATACATATTATACAAATTAAAATCTGTCATTATGTTTTCGTTCGTTTGTTGAAAATATTGTAGGTAGAGGCGAACCCATACCGTTCCAAATATTTGTATATACATAGGTATATAATTTTATTGTTAAATAAATAAATTATTGGTTTAAAAAATAACGTAATGTAAATGTGCATATGCATATATATATTCTTAAATAACAAAAACTAAAAGAAGAACGCCTAAGGGGCATTTTGGTCGCTGAACCTCATCATTTTCCATTTTTGTAAATAGAGCTCATATTAGTCAATTATCTTTTTGGAAAGCGTAATTTCTATGAAGTTTTAGTTTTCTTTGTTGTAATTATCAATATCTAAGAAGAAATATACATGTTTATGAATTAGAAATTATAAAAATTAGTAAAACCGTTTTGGGTGATTTCTGCGTATAATAAATTCAAATAGATATCGTTTTGTTCATTACAGTCGAAACTAATTTTGAAACTAAATTTTAAAACAAATAAATAAAATATTAGTGATGTGAATTATTTGGGACCTGTAAAAAGTCGTTACAAAACTTTTTTGAAGGAGTTTTCATGAGGCGGCAAAAAATTACCATTCATCATGACAAATTCGTTATTGAAGTTTGAACATTTTTTAAAAATCGACGTTTACTCTAGGCACGCTCTTCCTCTTTCCAGATATGTATATATATGATAAGTTTCAGTATTTTTTTCATATTAAATTAATTATTTGCTATTATAACTACACGAGAATAATATATTTCAAAGGCATTATATTAAAAATCTATATTGAACACACTCCTCTAAGAAAACTCCACATTACCGACTTAATAATTTTGACATTTTACGTTTTTGCGAGCATAGAAACTAACGCCATTGTTGTGTAGTGATGGAAATGTAAAATAGAATTTCGCGAGCGTAGAAACTAACGCCATTGTTGTGTAGTGATGGAAATGGGAAATAGAATTTTTTCTATTTTAAAACGTCACATTTTTTTTCACTTAGATTTTTCTGTATAGAAATTAAATAATTTTTACAATTTAACAAATAGTTTAACGATTTAATTCGTATAAAATGATTTCGTGTTTATTAAAAATTAACCGTCTAATTATAAAACCAATTCAATCAAATCCAATACGACTACTTCATGTTACGCAAATTAATCCAGCCGCCAGGAAGGGAACACGAGAGAAAGCACGAAAGAAAAAGGTTAAAGTGGAAGTTGAAAAACTAGGATTTATTCCACATAATCAACGAAAAAAGGACAAGTGCGTTAATCATGAGATGTGTATAAGATCTATTTGACCATACGATTTTTTTTATTGCTAGGTTAAATTTATTTCAAAAAGACAAACACATCGATGACTCCTGGAAAGCGGTCTCCACCGATAATGTATGGATTGGCAGATACTATCGCTGGCGCGTCTATACCTTTGACGAAGCAATTAGTTGTCATCGAGAAACCCATCATCCGACAATGTATGGTCTACCAAATGCTCCTGTAAATGTTGAGGTTGAATTGAACATGCAGGCCGAGAAAATTACCCGATTTGTAGAGAATTTTAAACGAATGGCTTTGATTCCGCACAAATTTGATCATGGTGAGGATCGGCAAATATTAGTTTTGGCAAAAGGCGAAGTAAATCTTTTATAGTTTTCTATTTGTTTTATTTTCTAAAAAATGTCTGTTTTTTTTCTAGGAACATTTACGTGCAGCTAGCCAGGCCGGCGCAACTCTAGTGGGTGGACCAGATTTAATCAAAGATATACAAAATGGTGATTTAAGACTAGCCGATTATCCATTTGTCATTGCCCATCCAAATATAATGCCTGAAATGGTAGCCGTACGTGGTTTGTTGAAAAAAAAATTTCCAAATCCCAAAAATGGAACGCTCGGTCTTAATTTAGTTGAAATGATTAAACAATATTCGAATGGCATTTTGTATAATGCCTCAAAAGATGAGAGTCAACAGAATTTCGGGATGATAAAAACGTGTATTGGAACCGTAATAAACTGGCAAATTTTGCAAAAAAAAAATTTTATTAATAAATTTTTTAATTACAGTTGAATATGGAAAATGCACATTTGGAAGCAAATATAATTGCTCTACTAAAAGATATCAGCACAATGAGACCAAAGAGAGAGGGAAAATTTATTACAAGAGTGTTAATTAAAAGTCCACCATCTGGTGAAAATTTAAAAATTGATCCTTTTGTGTATGTTTCCGAAGAAAATACGAAATTTACAAAAACTACAGATGATATCGAGAACGAGACAACGGAAGAGGAAAATGTTCAACAAGCTGCGATCAATTAGTTTAATGTGAGTGGATTTGTTTTTAAGCTTAAATATTTTGTGTATGTCAGCAGAAATTGTAGCCTGAAAAATAAACTGGCAGTGTGGTGAGTAAATAATTTTTTTTTTTTTTATTTCAATTATTGACATAAGGGCGTAACCCTTAATATAAATTATAGGATAAAATTTCAATAACTAACGAATACTTCAACTCCATATGGGAATGTACGGGAATTCCGTCGATACAATTTTTGTAATTGATTTTTTGTGAAATTGTAATGGCTCTTAATGCGTGTGTAATATGCGTGTCTAAAAATTTTAACCGGTAATTTTAGTACTCATACAGTTCCCGTGGTTTGTCATGTATGATGGGAACTAAAAAAAATAATTTCCCATAAATATCCCCATTTTTTTTTAAATTTGAAAGAGAACATTATTACGGTTTAAAATGTCCTTATTCAGACTAGACAAATCCACCTTCCACACCATTTCCATACAATTGTTTGCTTGAAAATACATGAAAATATTTCTCTCATAAGACGGGACACCCTGTATATACCGGATAGATACAAATGTTTTTTGCTAAATAAACATTGTTGGGAAAGAGGAAAAGTTAAATGGGAAAAACATGCGTGAAAACAAATTTATATAATATTAAATCGAATAATTTTCACAAGTAGAGGTATTTATATAAATATTTGAACGAATATTGCGCAGAATACTGGAAAACCTATATGGCCATTAACCAGAGGCGGATTGTATTGATTGAAGTCATAGTTGCTAAGTTAATTCAAAATTCACAGTAGTTAGATTGTTGTTATGGTTATAGTATCTCAGTAAAACTTAATGTAAATCAATAATAAAAGGCCATTATTGGACTCACCATGAATAAAAGTTATAATAACTTCAGTACGGAGTTTGTAACGCCCCTTAATATTCATCGTAGAAAAAAAAATGTGAATTTTTAAGTTGAAATATGCATGTCCGTACGCCTGAAGGTAGAAAAATTAGATTTTTCCTGTTTATTAACTGCTCCTAAAGTAGATCTTTATTGTTAGAAGAGCAAATATAGGGGAGGCTAATATGCACCTAACTTTGATATAAACCATTTATTTACTTGAAATATGTTTGGAATGTAGAAAAAATTTAAAACATTGATTCTGAGACAAAAAAGTTCCACGACCTACCGTTATGGCGCTGCAATCAATCAATTAATCATTTGTATTAAATTTACTCAATATATATTCATAATATATCAATAATTTTTTTTTTTTAAATCAAAAATTTGAAATTGACTAACCGATTTGCAAGTTTTGAAATAACAAAAAATCCCAGCAGCATCAAATAGGAAGGGGCAAAGTGTTTCAAAGTAATAATCTATGGAAAAAAGTGGACAATGTCCTAATTTTTTTTAAATGTATTATTTTTTTGTTAGAAATATTGTTTCAAATTGTTAGCCAATCATAAATTTAGGATGGAGTCTCAAAAACGGAATAAATTGCTAACACAAATAATAACCTCGGATGATGACCTATTTAAACAAATTTGTATTTTGAACCGAAATGCAACCCTATTTTACGCTTGTGAGAATTTTAAATATTTTTACAATTTTTTTTGTTTTGTTCATTTTGTAGAATTTTTTCCATTTCTGATTCAACATTTTCTAAATATAATATAAAATAACAATTTTCCACAAATTGAATAAATATTTTCCGACCATCCAGATGATTTCAATAATATTGTAGCTTTAACACGTTATAAATGTACCTATAGAACGGACATACATTACACCTTCATCTCAATGCTTATGCCAATATTAATTTTAATTATACCAATTCCAGAGAATTTTCCAAAATTAACAAAATTCCGAGTGTTCGAACAATTTTGTTTACATTGCAATGTACTCCAGAAAACACAAAATATTTTTGAATTTTGTTTATTTGCACATACTCGGCGCTCGTCGATAGACATCAGTAAACTCCTGAGTTGCGTTCTTTATGTAAGAGATTTTTTTTTATTTTATTTTCTCGCGGCTATAAGTTCAATTGCCGTGTTTTTCATTTGTCCTCTTTCAAAAAAAAAGAGATTCTTTCTCTCTTTCTCTCTATATCCTCGAATTTTCCACATTTTCATTTTCGTTTGAATGATCATTAATGTGTTCACGATGTATAATTTCTAAAGTGGGCCCAAATAGAAAATCCCCGAAGCGGCGATCAATGAAAATTTAGTTCGTCTAGTGATTCAGAAGCGTTCAGACGCGTCTTGTGTTCCATATAGACATTTATTCGGTGTTGTAACAGTACGTGTGTATCGTCGCGGTCGGGACACCCCTCTCCTACTTCCAATAGGAAAATATTTTTTTTTTTTTTTTAGTTCATATTGATGTTTGCCGGACGTCTGGTCACGATTGTAAAATAAATTTGTTTTTTTGTTTCTTTTATAGAGTGTTTAATGTTTTTTTGAGAGATGTTTAACACATTTTTTTTGGATAAATGATTTTGGTTCCGTGTGCATCGTCGGTTCTCTGAAAATATTCGACATCCATAATTTTATTGTGTTTATAATTATGTTTACGCTTAAATATCTGATGTTCTTTCTATCAGCGTTTAAATACGGCAGACTAGCTATATAAAAATATATTCTAAGCAGTAACTTGTGAAATAATTTTTTTCTGCTGGATCTATTTCTGGATTAATGATCAAGATTTGTTTATGGATAATAAAACTTAAAGAATGTGAGCAATTGTTATACATATGTGTATATCGGTCATAATATTTGGTATTTAAATGTTTCGATATTTTTATCAGAATAGTTTTTTTTTCGAGAAATAAGGCTGCCAATTAGGACTACAAAACTTCCACCTGTGTGGGGTTTTTGTCGAATACTTACATATCTGAGTTAAAAATCCATCAGATAATATGTGACTAATGTATATAAGGGCTAGTTTAATATGGGTCCTCTTAGATGTGTAATTTGATTCTATGATGACGCTCCTTAGTAAGTTTCACATTTCATAGTTGGCCAAATTTTTATCTTTAATTAAAAAGTTTAAATTCTGAGACTGGTTTTTTTCTTGGACGAACTTAACAGTAAAAGTGTGCATTAAGTCTATCTAATCTATGTGTAACAATACCGACTTAATATGGAAACATCGTCGAAATCTATTGCGCGCTCTATATGTACAAAAATACAGGGTGGCTAAAGAGTTACTTTCTTTTATTTGGTAACACAACTGCCTTTTTCGCAAGTTTTCGGCTAACACTTTTGGAATTTACTTTAAACAATAATAGAAATAATTATATTTTTGAAATTCTACGGCCATCCTTCAGGCATTCATATGGTAGTTCTACAAGAATTCCTTTCAAGAGTTTACCTTTAGAGGCATTTTTTATTGTTAAGATGAACGTTTGCTTACTGGGCTGGCTGCACAAAATGCTGCATAGGAATTTAGAATTTAGAAAAACTACTTTGGAGATTGTATATATTGAGCCATATTTGAAAATGTAAAGAAAATGAAAGGAGAATTTTTTCTTTTTCTTAAACAAATTTCAAATGGGTGTATGCATAATTATTAGCAGACAAATTTTCAATATTTAAACACACTTCACAGCGTTCTATTTACACATAGATAATTAATTGTGTAAATAGAATTATTTATAAATTAGATTCGAAGATTCCAAGCAATCCATAGACCACAGAATTAGACCATATGTTCCATGTATGTATATTAAGAATGCTTAATTAATAAATATAGCCGCTTTTTTAAAATAACACAAAGTCTATTAATATAAAGTCTATTAATATTATTCGATTTCGAATCGATAATTGTCTAATACAGGGTGATCTAGAATGGACTTATAGAGCATGTACTATAGTTGGGTCATATTTATGAAAAACGGTTAACTAGACACATGCCCGGAAATATACTGCTATCTAAGTCAGCGATTCCCAAATGAGGGGTCGCGACCCAATTTGGCGTTTTAATCATAATTGTGAATGTGTGTTTTTCAAATATTAAAATTGTTTACATAATATTGTAAACTCCACTCATCAATAAGTGCGATTTCATTGTTTGTACTAGGACTGAGCTTTTTTGATTTAGCCTTCTTAACACTAGGTGGGTTTTTTGGTTACCTCCACAACTCCTCGCCATATCTGTTGGTCCTCAGCCAATAATAATTTATTCTGGGCTCTTGTGGTATTTTCTTGAATTGGTTTTGGACTGAGCTTTTTTACATCAGTTATTCTGCAGTGCAAACCATGCTGCAGAATATTTAACATTCCACATTCAAACTCTGATTTTTTTAATCTTTTTTTTATTAATTGCATTGGGTTGGTTTGGGTGGGCCACGAAATTAATATGAGTTGTAAATGGGGTTACACGAAAAAAAGGTTGGGAATCGCTGATCTAAGTATTAGTGACTTGGAAATTATCGGCCATTGAAAATGGAATAGTTAATTCACTGAAATGTTAATTAATTCTGGAAAAGTTAACTGCGAAAAGAAAATCGGAGTCTCCACACATCCATTGGATGTTCAATTTATTTTCGATATTTTGTGATTATTTTTTATAAATTTATGATGCACTCTAATCTCTTTGTGCCCGGTTTCTGTGCTTTTCGAACATATCTCTACTGAACTCGCTTCATAAAATTAATCCATTTACACTTCCCCATAAGTTTGGACTATCCATTCTATAGATCACCCTGTATATGAGATATGTAACTATCGAATTATTTTAACATCCAGAGAAAGGAGAAAAACACTCTTTATCAACTATTATTTAAAATTTGTATATCTGTAGATAAAATAAGTTAATTCTAAAATATATTTATGTATTTCATATGTAAGATATAGGTAAATATGTACATTACATATACATAGATACATTCTAAAAACTAAAAGATCTAAAAATACAACTGTAGTGACATAATAATTTAAAAAATATCGTGGTGTTGCTGCCAAAAAACGGAATGTCTGTTTGGTTGTGCGCGAATTAGAATGCTCTAACTTTACCGCAAGCTTATACCATCAGCTATAAAATAAAAAATTCAAAATATTTTATGTAAATAATTGCGTGAGAGCGCGACAAGTGTTCGCGGTCATAAACCATGGCTAGATCATAGTCAACCAGTCAAACAAAATATAGGCCATTAACTGGTTCAATAAATAAATATATATATATATATATCTATATCCGTTACGATAACTAAGTGATGTTAACAAAAATATGGAAAAAGAAAAAGCTACACGAAAAAGATCTACAGACAAATACGAAACACTTCCAGCACCGCCACCAGATCCACTTGTCGATGATGTTCCCGATGCCTTTAAACGTCTGTATGGTTACAAAGAACGTGAAGCAGCATTTCTCAAATCAATGAAGGAAACCATCGATATGGAAGGTTCAAAAAATCGTTCCAAACGTCAATGTATTGGCGCCAGTATACCATGTGATAGTGAAACCGGATCTGGTGATAGTAAATCAATAAATGATAGTGATATATTGTTTGAGGAATGTGAAAATTATATGTCACCATTGCTGAAGAGATCAGGTCCATCGATAACAGCGGCTCTGGTTACACAGGGTGCACTGGACCAATTGGACAAATTGCACGTTATTCTCGGACAACTTTTATATATGCAAGAACAAAACTATAAACTACGACGGAACACTAGAGATGTGGACACATTAATTGGACTAAAAAAATTACAGAAACAAGTTAGTCCGACCTACGGTCTTAATATCTTAAAAATCTAATTTTACATTACAAATATTATATTTAAGATATCTAGAGATCCAGAAACATTTATCAATGCGAACATAGAAATGTCTGATGCTGAACAGGATGTGGAGCTAGAATACAATGAATCACTTTTGGAGACAATTTTAGCAGCCGGAAAAAGTGCATCCAATAAAAGAAATAGTTCTAAAAGGTATAACACACATTTGTTGTTGGTTGTTTCTCTTCTTCTAGCTATTGTAAATATGTTTTATTGGCCTTTGCAGACAAAGATTGAGAAGTAAATCTGTGATAACTGAAGACTTAATTGTGAATCAGGAAAAGGATAAATTGTATTCGTTCCGACGACAAAGTGCGGTAACCGATATTAAAGCAAAAGTATCAAAATGGACTAAAGTTAAGGCAGCCTTTAAATGGGAACGGGCAAATGTTTCATCGCTGAACGAAGGCAAAAGTACCGATTCTGGAATTGGTCTAAGTCCAATTAACAATGAAGTCGCACGGTATTAGATAAATCAATCAAACATACAATCACATCATACCCATTTTTGTGTTGATTAGGTATTTACGAGTTCCTTCTGTTCCTTGTGCGGGTAGCTCAGCCGATTCCGTTTTAAGTTCATCGTCGGGACATTTACTTAGTGGCGGTTCGGTTCCTCCATCGCCTGGTACAATAAGTTCGGCAAGCTCTATTGAAGACATTGGAGCCACATCGGAAGAGTTTCGTAAGTAATTTTTATTTATTTCATTTTTGTCGTCTAAAATTTCGTCAAAATGGCTGAGGGGGTACCTACGTGATTTAAAATCAAAATTTAAATGCAATTCATTCCCGAATCCACAAAAACAACAACAAAAAAAACAACAAAAAAACAAAAAATCTTTTTGGACAATTTACGTTGCTGAGTGACATAACGAGACAAAAAAAATATATTTATAAACACGTTGGAAAACATGTGAAAAATACGATCGCACCATATGATTGTGGGAAGTAACCTCTGTTGACATTTATATTGAGGTAATGAAAATAAAACGAAAATAGTATGTAGGTGAATAAAAAATGTCTGTCTTTTTTTCTAATTTTGTTTTTTTTTGTTTTTTTTTTTCGTTGGAAAAGCGCGCTTTCACCGATAATTAAGTTAAGAGGCTGGCTGATGCTGTGTCATAATTGATGGCTTCATTGCCAGAGCAGAGAGTTGTTCATTCGAAATTAGTTTTTCTTGTAGTTTTATGTAGGAAAGTGAGTTTAAATTAATTGTTCTGTATAAACTACCTTTAATCTACATTAATTTGTTTATTTGAACATCTCAAGAGATATTTATATATACATTTTAATTATGTAGAGATTTTTGGAATAACTGCCATAGGGCAAAGATCTCTGCAACACTTAATCTTAGATTAGGATACATGTTATGTAAAAATATGATATTTAAACTGTAGTACATGTGCAGTTCATAACTAAGAAATCTGAAGAAGCAAAACAGAAGTAGAGTATTTTAATTCGCATTTCAAATAAGAGACATCGTGTCTAGTAACATTGCATCTATACGAACATTCCAAGCATTGCCGGTATTTTTTGGTAGAGCTGGTGATAAATTATGTTCTAAAAAGAATTTTTACGTTCCACTCTAAAATGTTAACTTTATCAACATTTTAAGACATCACAAAACTATGGGGAAGCCAAGTCGTAACTGATTTTCAAAAATTTAGTTAGAAAGGTATTTACCTACAAGGGGCAAGGGCTATGGTTGTATAATAGGGGGGATATGGGTCATTGAAACGCGAAATTCTTTCAGGATTTTTCTTTGTTATTATGTCTTAGAAAACATTCATATATACAGAAAAATGTAGTTGAGAAATTTATGTCTAAGTGATTCCGGAGATATTTACGAGTTACACAACTTTTTCAAATCTTCACTTCTTTAAGAATTTATTGTGATGTCTAACATGCGGTTATCGATTTTCAAAAGTAAATAGGAATTGAAAAGAAAAAAAACCAAGAGTGAGAAAACCATGAGTGAGAAAAGTGAGAACAAATGTGGAACTTTTTTTTAAAATATTGGGGGCAACATATCAAAGATTTGGAATAGTATGGTCATAAATAAAAAAGTTACCATTAAAAGCTTGCAAACAAAAAAAAAGTTTTTCGTGATTTTCACAAGATTTTCCTACGAGATTCTTATGGGATTTTGACCATAATACGTCATAGATTCTACAGCACGGGCCTGATATATCTAGAAGGGAATGGTTTTTTCTATTTTGTACATATCCAACCATCGTATTTCATAGCACACAATAAAATTTTGTAATTCTCTGGCTCAATAGTTGATATATGATTTTATTCAGAGACTTCAATGTCAGGTTACACAGGGGGATAACTAACGTGTCTAGCCAATTGGCCAATGGTCATCGTGACAAGGTATGCACGTCAGAGTAACACGTTTGCTACCAGCCGTCACATTATGTGTGACACAGTTGTTTCTTTTGCAAGGCCAGCCTCACATATGTGTGCCGGCTCGGTTAGCACAGTTTATGATTACACGTTGAGACATATGTGTGTCAATTTCTAAGAATGCTTATTTAGTATGCCTTATATGGACATTGGAAACATATAAACATATTCCATTAGGTGTCATATTACCACAAAAAAATCCTGGACTGTGGTGGACGTTTTCCCCCTAACGGTCTAATAGCGAACGTGTTAATTGAGTATCATACGCATACTATAGAACCAGAACAAGACATCCAGGCGATAATATTCTAATATATCGATGCATACATTTAAAGTAATTTTTTTTTTTTACACACCATGTGCAAACACATAATTTGTAAATGGAATATCAGGAAGACAAATTGTCTAGTTATACAGAGAGAGAGATTACAATATTTTCTAAAAATAAATTAAATATCTACACTTATAAATATAAGTAAATTTGCTGTGTACATTAAATAATAAAATTTAGTGAGTGTATGTAAAAGTATATGCCGCATAAATACTAAATTTATATTGACGTTAAACATGAGAACATGCAGAATATTCATTTTCACAAATAATAAAAAAGAAAATCCGAAAACACTTTCTTTTGCTTTTATTTTGAATGCTCCAATTTTTTAATGCATCCAAAAATAAACCCAGAAGTACTGTGTTGGATATTTAGACGTTTTATCTTTTTATAAACAAAACAAAACAAACAAAAAAAAAGAAGAAAATAACGAAGAAGAAGAAATCGTTTTAGATGTTTGACCCTAATCTTACATATATCTTATAAGTAAGTTTTATTGTTTATTTCTTGAAGGACGATTTATATAGATTTGTTTTTGTTTTTTTTTCGAAAATTGATTTGCTTACGTAATCTGTTATTTGATATTATAGATTTAGATAATTGTAGGAGTCAATCAAGAAAATGTGTGGTTTTAAAATTGTTCGGAAAATTGAATATTTCCGAATCTATCTATCAACAGTTTTTAGCTATTTTTCTTGATCTTGATCGATAGGAAATTTCAGTGGCGAAGCCAACTTGTGACACATAATTACAACATTGATTAGAATTTTACTCCAACAATCTTACATTGACATTACATCTAAGTATCTGGGCATTATACATTAAAGACTGTTGCAGCATGTTGGTAGTAGACATTACAATACCATAGGAGATTTTTCTTTCCTTTGTAAAAGAACTTGATATCTCGATGTTTCTAATATGCTTTGCAGTGTCTATACGTGTATCTTCTAGACAGCTTTCCTAATCAACACCAACGAATCCTATAACCTGTCCTTTAGATTCAAGATCGGATACCCAACCCCGGTGGCGATGATAAAGCAAGAACCGACGCAAGAGGTAGTAATGGTCCTCGAAAAATTGAGGTTAGACGCTGGGCTGATAAATCGCCCAATAAAAACAAGACTCTCGCGAGACCTTAATCAAACGTTTCGATTAACCCCCGCGAGGTGTAGGTAGTGCCATTTGGTAAAGTAGGCCAACATTCCTATGGTGCAATTAGTAATATGTGCGAAATCTTCAACGATCTTTTGATTTTAATGTTTTTCCCGTTCCAAGTTTCTGTCATTTATCAAAACTCTGGTGGTCTTCTGTTAATATAGTTTGTGATTAGCATCGTATTTGCTTATTGTTTTTTTAATTTATCTCTAGTATCTAAATATTAATGTATTGGTCTTCGCCTAAGACTGCAAAAACGTAAAAAAAAAATTGTTTTATTTCATTGAATTATTTGCTATATTTGAAAATTCTTCAGACATTTAATGCTATAAATAAAGCCAGCTGGGTCACTTTAAAAAAAAAATTATTATTATTATTATTATATGTTTGATAACCATATATTTAAATAGTATCTATACAAATACATACATACACTCAGTCTACTACATATTAGAGGACATCACGCGCTTAAAAAACAATTTATTGAAATAGGCAATTTGCAATAAATTAGAATAAAACAATTTTCGACAAATATGTTCTGACGGCATCAACTCAAATAGAAATTAATTTAAAAAAAGATTTTTTTTTTTTGATGTTCTAACATTCTAAGTCTATAAGATTATGATGCAAAATTAAAAGAAAAAAAAAACAACTCAGGCGATAATAATAAATATACTAAGAATATTGGATATTTAGACATAATAATTTTTTTTTATTTGGGTTTGAGAGGCAAAATATTTTATTTATTTTTTTTTTTAATAATAATTTTGTGTGGTCACAAAATTTATGAACATTTTTCATTGAGGAAAACTTATGAATGCAACATTTGTTGATTTGATTGATATTGGACGTTTATACCGAAATTCGTTAGAGACTCAACAAAATCATATTTCTGTAAAATAAAATTAATGTCTGTCCAAAATATAATATCAAAACATTCTCTACCAATTTAGAACAATTGATAGAATTGGTGGACCCGAACCGAACAGATCCGATTGCCGTTCATCATCATCAGGCCGTTTGTCGTTCCACGAGGGAGCATAGGCCATCCACAAAAAGCCGCCATCGCGTTCTGTTC